>CP092096.1:18367500-18610000 GCA_029203775.1 Neoneuromus ignobilis | reverse complement strand
GAAATTTTTTTAACGGTTTGTGAGGTCTGTTCTAGATGAATTGAATATCTGCATGCGTTAGTTTTGTGATTTAATTTTTTAAAAAATCAGCCACAGTTCCAAAACAACCAATGAGACAATAAACTATTCAAATATGAAAAAATGTAAAAAACCTTTATGCAGCGCAACTGACAGATTGACGTTTCTTCAACATCGATAACGAGCAGTGGATTAACAGAACCTGAAAAGAAAAATTATATTTATACAAAGATTCATCGAATAAATAAATTTTATGTGGAAACGAGTTAATGTTATCAAAGAGAGTAGATATAAATTAAACATGTAATGAGTAAGACATTGTTTTATATTCACAAGAAGGATCATCAAACAGCAGCAATTTTATTTCAACATAAAATACTCTTAACAGTATAAGAATTAATGTCTAATTCGACAATCAAAATGTAATGGTGGAAAATAAATGTCCATTTGTTCTATGTAAAAAAACATACGACGATAAACGTAAATTTTGAGAATTTAGTTGAGTCAGATATTAAGTTGTTAAAACTTGTACACGAGTTTTAAGACATTCCTAATTTGTGCATATATATATACATACATATATGTATATACGTGTATGTGTGTGTGTGTGTTTCAAAGACGATCTAAACTTTAACAATAATCTAGCCTAAATTCGTCGACATTCCCAAACTGTTCGTGACCAAAACGTTAAGACAGCACCACCGGCTCGATTAGAATTACAAACATTGCCTCTTGGTCGTCTCTCGGGAATTAGTTTTACGTCGACTCGGTTGACACATGTCGCGTGAAATTTAATTCCGCAATTATTACGTAAACACACAACAGAAGTACCACAGGCTGCTGCGTGTTACTCGTCTCCACACGTATACATAACCGCATGTTGCGAGTCGAAGCGCGTCGCCTCCATCGCAGAACACCACACCACGACCACGAGCAAAGCTAGTCAGCTACTGAGACAACCAACCAACCAACCAGCCAGCCATCCAACCAACCGAGCAACCGACCGACTCGTAGACACCCACAGACGCATTCTTGTTTATGACAGTCGTTAAATGTAAACTATCCGTGGCTGTGTTCCCTTCCGGACGATCGTACACGCATCGCGATCGGCTCGTCTCTCTCACACTTCCGTCTTATCGGAATGAGACGCGACGCCAAATCACGATCTGCCAATACAAAGTCAAAAATGTCAGTCGACTCGATAAGGGAACGTCATCGAATTTTAACGCGGTTCTACTTCACGGATATCTCTTATTGTGATCGAAACAATGCTGCGAAGCGGTTATGAATATGATGTTTTGATGGACGGAATTGCTGTCTGGAGTTATTTGAAGTATGCTCGAAATTATTTATTTATTGCACGAGATGAATAAGATGAAAGATGAAGTATTATACGTTGACGGATATACTCGAATCTGTAGAATCATTTTGAATTCTATTTCAGATTCAGTTTCCTTGACGGTGGATTCTTTCAAGTGTATGTTCAACGATGACAGATGAAATGCCGAGAGATCATAATTAATTAATTATTTATTTATACGAGATGAGTAAGCAGAACGATGAATTATTTACTTATCTATTAAATATCTCAATTTGCTTTTGTTTTACGACTGTGTCGTGACAGAAGATTATTTCGTATCACTTAAAATAGAATTACTACTTCTGTACAGTTGTCACTTTTACAAAAATCAATTATTCTCAAACTGACATCATAAGATTTTTCAATAATTCACTTCACTTAGATTTGATCATTGAAAAATTACAGACTTATAAAATCAAAAAATTTAGATCTCCAAATAAATTATTCATTGATACAAAAAATTAAAATACAAAAAATATCAATTATATGAACAAATAACCACTGATTAAACAACATGTATGTATGTATATAATAAAATTGATTTATTCTTTCGTTTGTTATAACTCAAGCTACTATTAAATATAATACATAACAAAAAATTTAAAATACCCATCTTGTTTTATTAAAAAATATATTCGAATTATTACCCCATTATTTTTTTCATATGCAATATTGTACATGATTAGGCAGAAAGATAAGATTTCAGGTTTAGTATTATACAAGTATGACTTGTACGTTCTTGAATTTAGCCGCTGTTATTTCGTTGCTGCTTTAATTTTGCGTACTATTCTTTACCAACAAAGGTGTTGACTTGATTGCCAATATACAGTCAGTAGAGTAATTTTGCGAATTACGTTCATTCGCGTAAAATTTCTTTATTGCGTTTCCTTAAATGAAATTAGTCCACGTGGAACGTTATGCCGTTTATTACAGCATAAATGAAAATTATATTTACAAATATATAGACATATTCATGCTTGTATTATAGTTTATAATGTTAATTGTGTTCGATGTACTAAATTATTTCATTTTATATTACAACGTTTATAAAAAAAACATATTACTAAATAAGCAAACTTAACAACAATAAATATTTCTTGTTATTAAAAATATCAAATTTTAAATATTTTATATAAGGAAATAATTCTGATTTTTTTATTTAAAATAAATTATATATATATATATATCACATAAAGTTCTCATTTCATTCTTGACTGAATTTAAATACAAATAAAATAATATTTTAAAGAAGAAACAGTTCCAAATGATAAATTTTTTAAATGAAACTATATGAAACAGTTACGACATCTTAATAAATAAAATATGTAAGACACTTTCAACTTACTGCTTGTCTAGATTGTTTTTAACCTTGTTCGTTAAAAATTAATTTGATGCTTCTTGAGAAATTGAGACAAAGTTAATCAAGTTAATAAATCTTTTTAAAATACGACGCTTTGAAAAATCCATTAAAATGTTTCTGTATTTAAAAGAATATCGAGATGTCGTATTCGAAATTGCGTTAATACCAATTTTTAATGATTTATATCGTTTTATGATTCATTTTTTAATAAATATCTCATTTTCTCTTTTAAATAATTCCTGGGAAAATAGTTTACAAAAAATATTAAAATGATTACGAGCTTTTTTATTAGCACATAAATAACATTTAACACGTTGACGTAAATGACGTCTATAGCCGTCCAATGATTGTAGATACAAATGACGGCAATGGACGTCCTATATTATTAATATTATAAATAAATGATTAAAATGTATATCAGTGTTAAATCCATTTTCTTCTAATTGTTTCAATCTTCCTCCAAATATGAATGATGAAATATTTCTCATTAAGTGATACAATCATTTTTTTCGATTATTCCCAGAATTGG
This sequence comes from Neoneuromus ignobilis, assembly GCA_029203775.1. Lineage (NCBI taxonomy): Eukaryota > Metazoa > Arthropoda > Insecta > Megaloptera > Corydalidae > Neoneuromus > Neoneuromus ignobilis. The sequence goes on along the minus strand of CP092096.1, from coordinate 18,606,733 downwards.
AAATTGGTTGCGATAAGTGTGATTATAGAATTTAACGACGTGAATAACCGCAAATATTTCATACATTTTGTCTCAGTCTCTTTTCAAAGGTGATTTTGGAAGCTTTAAAAATTTTGTTTGAAATTATTACTGGAAAATTTTTATAAAATTTGCTATTCTGCTTTTTTTAGTTACAAATGTTTTTTAAAATTGAATTTTGTATCTCTAAATAGATTTTTGAATTTTTGTTATGCTACTATAAATTTTTATTCTGAATTTTTTTAATTTTATATTAAAGAAAAATCTAGTTATATGTTTATAAAAATATACTTTTTCCATTTTACTAAATTATTTTCAAAAAATATCGTTATAGTCTATACAACTACCAAAACTTATATAGCTGTCTTTTGTGTATCAGAGAAATCGAGCTATTAAAAATAAACGACGGCTATAGACGTCCACCATTTTTTAGGAAAATTTGTTAGAAAATATAATAATTTTTATTCTGTAAGTATGAAATGTTGATCGAACTCCACAAGAATCAACTAATTAACAAAAAAAAGTTTTTGTCATCCATCACCGATTTCAAAGTGAGCGTCAACGTGTTAAACAAATAATTTACATCGAAAGAGAAAAAATAAATACTGTCAGTAGTAACGAATTTTAACCAATTAATGATTAAAGACAATTTGAAAATTATTATCTTTTCATTTAAATTCAAAAAAGGCACAAAACACGATTGGGAAAAAACTGATCGAAAAAGATATATCTCCGCATAAAGCAATAATTCGCACGCACAGTCGTGTTAGTGAACATGTATACATTTTTTGTCCGTTAATTAAAGCAATTCATAATTAAAACGCTGCCACGTTTCGAGGACAATTGTTGCTGATTAAAGTTTTAACAAACGCTCGATCGTTGATGCCGCCGTCGCCATTCGAACGCTCTAATTGAAAATTTTAGATTTTAAACGCGCTTCGTTTTAATTGATATGGATTTAATTGATACGATCTGAAGGTGACCGCAAACAGAAATTTTGCAAAAGTTTAATCAAATTTTCAAATTACATTCAGTTATATCGATATGCATGTACGTGTGCGTGTATATTGTTAAATTAACTGAAATGTATTGAAGTAAGCTTGATTAAAAGTGTATGCTTTTTAAATGATAATTGTATTTGTGCATTTGATAAAGCTGGTCGTTTAACGACTTTTATAACGACACATTTTTTTTAATTGAAACATGGAATAATATTCTCAGAAATAGAATAGATATTTATTGAAAAAGATGTGATTTCATAAATTAATTATCAAGTAACTGATTGTTATATTTTTCAAAATAAATATACTTATGACATATTTCCAAAAAATGCTTAAAACATAGGTACGAACTTTGTTTTATGAATATTAACAAAACTGTTAAAGGGGATATTCTAGTCTACAATTTCGAAAAAATCGATTTTTTGCATATTTTCAAAGTTTAGACCTTTAAAAATATGTCCTTAAGAGAATTTTTCGAAGTTCGAATTATTTTAGAAGTTATAGCTATTTTTGTGATGCACCAATCAATCAATGAACTTTAAACACGTTTTTCTCGAAACTACTTTTTTCGATACGGTTGACGTGATATCTCAAGTTCTAATAGACCGATTTACTTGAAATTTGGTACAGATCTTCTCAATATAACAGTGATTGCCCTCGCTTAGGATTTTTTGAAAAAAAATTTTTTACTATTTTTAAAAAATTCCGAAAGTTGAAAAAATAGGGTAAAAAATAACTGTTTTTTCACACTGCCGTCATTTTGCGAAAAAAATTTTTTTTTAAATTTCTCTAGGCGGGGATACTACTACAACCTTCTTTTTCAATAATTTCAAAAAAAATTTTGTTTCGGATGACCGGAAGGGTTGGAACCACGTCAACCAGGAGACACCTTTTTTTCGATCCCTCACTTTGTCAGCCTGTACCTTTTTCAATTTTGAATTTTTTGTTTTTAACAATACTTTTTTATACTCTTAAAATGTCAATAAATAACTGATAAAAAATTGGATAGTAAAAATATTTGTTGGTTTTTTTATAGCGCCCGAAAAAAACACCTAAAATTCGTGCATCTAGACTAGAATACCCCCTTAAGGAATATAACTCTAAGCAACGTTTGGACAATACCCGAAAACAAAATAACAAAAAATACTATATGAATATGTCAAAACTAAATCTGAGATATTACTCGAAAGCCAGAAGTACATGTTCAGTCATATTCAATGAGGTAAATGTTTCAAAAAAAAAAATACATATACACACAGACCAGTTTATATTTAACATCGAAATATTCCTGCGACCAGTCGTCTGCTCGAGAGTTCTTTTACGATCCGCTAGCTTTCTGGCATGTACCAATCCGTAAATCCCACCCTTGTATAACGCATGTCACTCACCCCTTTACAACGATCACATAACGTGACCCTGCATATATATGAAAAGGCAATGCCTTCAGAACACAAACTGAAAGAGCGGGAAATGTTACGTCTAGCACCTCAGGCTATACTTTGAATTTACTTTAAAAGCTACAATTGAAATTGAATTTATATATATATATACTCGAGAATATTTATATACACCCTTATATATATATATATATATATATATAGTATATTTATATACACCCTTATATATATATATATATATATATATATATATATATTTATATTCATTAAAATATTTACTTTTAACTTTGTAACATTTTGTATAAATTAAAATGATTTATACATTGATATGAGAAAAATTGGTGTCTAACTGGAAAATGATATTTAAACAAGTGATTATTCAGGAAACAGGTAAACAATAAAATATGAATTTATAAAATAAATATATGTATATAATCAAGAGTATATTTAATTACCCTTACTTTTTACTTTATTTTGTCAGTAATATTTTTTTGACGTTTATGCATTAGTTAATAAATAATAAAATTTTAATACTGAATCAATATATTTTTTCTACCAGAAGATAATTTTATAAATTCGTATTAGTAAATCAGATAAGTCAAATTTAATTTTCAAAATATTTATTTTTTAATAAAGGTAGCTCTTCTTATGATCAGAAATAAATCGAAAAAATGATAGAGATAGAATGAGAAATTTTCCTAATACACAATATTTTAAAAACTTTGGAATTATTTAATATTTTATATTTATTCATGCAAATAATCAAAATAAAAATATACGTACATTCATTATATATATATATATATATATATATATATATATATATATATATAAATATATATTTTTTCACATTTATATATTATGTATTTTTTATGCAAATACGACGAGTTTAATATCTGCGAACTTCTTATCGAATCGTAAACGGGCAAATTTTACAATTGAACTTTTCCAACGTTTAGAACGTACGAAATGTTGTCTGCCCCGCCGTTCTGTCTCGTGCAAAACGAACGACGGACAACGAACGGGACGACACACACAAGGGTGTGAATTTCGTACCGTACCCCGTTTCCGGTTTGTCCTGCTGCCGCTTTCGACCTATATCATCACGTTACCGCGTCAGCTCGTCTACTGAATTCCTTTTATATACGGTTTATCCCTACGGCACGTCCTCTCCGAGTCCCCCAAGTCATTAAACAACTCCGAAACAAAGTACTGTTCAAAGTTTAAAACTTAATAAACGCCTACATCATATATATATATATATATATATATATATATATATATATATATATATATATATATATAACATTCTATGTGACAGTTGCTTTTTTGTACCTGATAATAATGAACAAAGTTTCGAAAAAATAAATTTTAATTGGTCGCTTCTACATTGCGTTCATACTTTCTTTTATTCTTTACTTATATATATATATATATATATATATATATATATATATATATATATATATATATATATAACAGAATTAATTAAAAAAAAATAGGTCATGAATTTCAATCCTGACATTAAGCATAACAAATTTCCAGTTTTTAACATCAGCCAATAGATTTATTCAAACGACTAATTATTTAAACAATAAAAAAACTCATTAAACATGTAAAAAAATATACAGACTTAAATAATTGTTTAATATAAATTCTATTTTATATTAATAAAATATTTATATAATTTATCTTTTATAAATGATTTTTTAATAATAATTTCATGTTATTTTCATTAAGTTTATTGGTTTTTAATATTTATAATTGTTTCAATTTCTTCCATTATTTATGTATTTTTTATTACTGATTTTAATAAATTTTTCTTGTATCAATTAATTTTTAGTCATGCAATTATTACATAAATAAAAGTTAAAATATATGAAATATAAATAATTTCAAATATATAAATTTATTTTTTGTAAAAATGTTTTAAAACATTTATCTATTTTACTTTCTTAATAGTGTTTATAATTTCTCTTTTTATATTTATTTTCAGACTTATTATCTATGACATGGAAATTAATTAGTATTATTCCAGAAAATACTTCAATAACTTCACTGATATTTCATTTTAATAACAAATTTATTTTTGTGTTATATTTCATATATTCAATAACCCATTCATATTTACAATCTTCAACTGAAATTCTTATTTATAATATTTACTTATTGTTTTTCTTGATAAAAATCAAACATGGACGATATTTGAATTCCATTCGTGACATTTTTAAATTAAATATTTGTGATAAAATATTCACAGTAAATTTTATAACAGAACATTGTTTGATATTTTATAGTCTGTAAAGGTGATGAAATTCCATTTTATTATCAGAATTTTGTACGACGATATACTGTACAAAGATATTGTAAAAATGTATCGTCTCGTGTACCTTTTGTTATATATTTTATCATCGAAATTCATTCCGATATTTTCATTTCCTCCGAAACAAATATTTCTTTACAGTAATCAAACAATTCATCTATCATTTACCAAAATAATCTTTTTAAATAAATTGAGTTCACTTACGAATAAAATAACCAATTTGCTTCATAAAAAAATAAATAAAAAAAAATTACTGTTGATAATGGAATTAATGAAAACATACATCGACTCGATTTTCCAGTACGGTAGATTTATATTTCCTGTACATAAGTGGTATCTGAGGAGTTTTCGACACGACGTGCGCTTTTTGTAACGTATAAGTAGTCAATAACGGCGGTGACGTAGTCAATGTGACTCGTACGAGTTTTTTTAAAAAAAAGACGTTACATCGTTTTTCTACAATAATTTCTATCGAGCCGCGTCGCGTGACTTCCACCAAAGATCAGATTTTTATTTCACAAACCTTTCTCAGGATTACCGATTGAGATTGAAAAAGGGATCGAATCTTTAAGAAACGACTTGTAATCATGACGGTTCGAACCAAATGATACTTTATCAAAGTTAGAACCCTTATTTTGTCTGATATATGTATTTATTGTCAGAGGCAAAGAATGAGACGTTTTCGATTTTAAATATAATTTATTTATATCGTTCGAATGTTTTATAACTTTTAATATATATATATATGATTCATTTATGTATAAATAAACTAGCCATAATATCAAAAAATATTGACTAAATTATTTTTATAAATAAAATAGCTCAATAATAATCTAAAGAATATGAACTGGTTTTTTTGAAAGTGGTATAAGTCCACTTTTTAAAAAAACTAAGTTAACGGTAATTTTAATGAGCTATAGACACCTTCTCTTTATAGTTACAATCACAATTTCAATAGAGTTCTATTTTGATATAAAATAAACAAAAACAGTTTTGCTGTACAATGCTATCGCACAAATATTTCTTTTGAAAGTGGAATAAGTCCATTCCTATGATATTATCATAGCATACAGTGACATGTGTACCGGACAAAATCGCAATATTAAGCTCGCACTGATGTGGTTAAGGATTGTTCAATCAGACGATAATAACATAAATGTTATTGACCACAAATTTTTACTGTCGGGTCATTCATTTCTTCCAAACGACAGAGATTTTGCAGTTGTGGAAACAGCATTAAAGAAAAAGGATCAATTATACACTGCCCAAGACTATTATGATGCAATAAAGGCTTGCCGAAAAAAACAGCTTCATTTTGTATGAAATGAAAAGAGAAGACTTTGTCTCAACCAAATCTCTAGAAGAGGCAATATCAAACTGAAAAAAATACGGACGGAGAAATTGTAAACTGGCTTAAAATATGTTGGATGAGGTTCAAAAGGAATGAACCTCACAAAATGTTTTATAAAATTAGTATGGAAGAAAATGCTCCATTTAAAACAATTTTTTTATTTGGAAAAAGGGAAGACCAAAAAACCTCAGAAAAATTAATATGTTACCGCTTTATAAAACTTCAAGGAGCATAACAAGAGAGAAATATAACGATATGATAAGTTTATTACCTTATATACCACCTATTCACCATAAATATTTCAATATGCTAAGTGTAAAAGAAAACTAAGTTTAAAATATCTTTTTTTTTATTTAAAGATCTTAACGAAGTAATTTTCATTTTTATATTTTTAATATAACTGAAATAAACTCTTAATAAACTTAGTTATTCGTGTATTTAAATGTCTTCATTTTAACTATTACTTTTTTACATAAAAATCCATTTCAGTAAAGCTTATGTCTATAAAAATATGGACTTAAATTTGCTCTTGTTTTTACTTCTTGTAATATGTTATTTTTGAAAGTGGTATAAGTCCATGTGGAGCTAAAAAATCGTTAATTTTGTAAAATAATGTTAGTAATTATTATTTCATAATAAAATTTAAAAGGTGTATAGTGTAAAAAACATCACTCGATTTGATTAAAGTTGGCCAATATTTTTAAATTAACTCAAATGCAAACCCTTAAATATCTCAATATATGAAAAAATGGACTTATACCACTTTCAAAAAAACCAGTTCATATATTGAGAAAGATACAGATTACTAGAAATGAAAACAAATAATTGTATTTTAATTATTATTGTTTAAACGTTTATATATAGAAAATATTTAAAAATAATAAACGATAAAGATTTGTTTATATATATATATTTTTTTTAAAAAAAACGAGTTAAATATATTAAATGATATATCCATTCTAAAATCAAATATTTCACCAAAGATGATGTTCCCAAATCGACCTCTAATTACTAAAAACATTTTGAACAAATTATAATTGTTTCAAATTAGATTCATTTCGAACAACGTCTTCATAAATGTTATTAAATGTTCAAGATAATCGTTTACTTAATGATAAAGGACATAGGTCTTAATCTCGAATAATCTATTTGTCATCGTCCATTTATTCTACCTCAATTTATCTACAGTCATATAATTTTAATGTACTAGTACGCACACACCCATACATACATGCAGATAGAAATAAATGTTAATTAAATGGCACACATCTATATCCGTGTAAATAAATTGGTTACAAAGTAAAGTACAAACACACCGACACAGATTCCAAATATGAACTAAAGAAACAATAGTTAAATGTGCGTCCAGACAATTAAACTGACAACAAATCAATTTACGGCCGTATTGCTTTTAAATTGAATTCGGTTTCTGGTCCGTGTTCTGAGGAATGAATTACAAATTGATTCGTTTGATATACAACAGAGCTGAATAGCTCTGCAGAGAATACTGCGATCGAATGGGTCGACGTACACGGAACGCGCACGGACTGTTGTCGAAAACGGAAATGTGTAAATAACTTTTATAGAGGCGAGTGGAAATTTTTCTTATGAAATAAAAAGGAATATTCGCAGGTATTCGCTGGATGTTATATTTAATTCAGGAGAATTTTTATTTGCTGTATAATATGAAGTCTTTCTTCAATTATCTCTCGATAACTTTTTCGAAACTCGTCTTTATTGAATCCATTCAATTAGTACCTATTTATTGATATATAATAATCAATAATGATTCTTCTAAATGTTCTTATTTCGTAAATACAACCCGTATATAATTGATAAAAAATGTTTTATTTTTTGTTAAATATGTTATTGAAAATTTAACTCTGTGTGGATATACAAAAAAAAATACATATATATATATATATATATATATATAGTGTTACGACCTGCATGGGAGTATTCATTGAAAATTAAAGAATAAAAGTTTACCTTTAGTCTTTGTAACTTTAGTTGCACGCACCTTTAATATAACGAATACCTTTTAATCAACAACGTTACAAATTCGCTCTCCATTCACTTTGTTTGCGTTCCTTTGCCTTTTTTCCACGTTTTGTTTCATTGGTTTTCACTGTAATGCCTGTGCGTCACGCGTGACTTATCTATTGCTCCAGAGTCGGACTTGTCGACAATTTAATATGGTAAAAGCCACGTCACATTTCTCATCTGTCATCATCTTTGTGCGACAACATCGCGTTGAAAACACATTTTGTCTTGGTATCAAATAATAGTTACGTTTATGGTTGATAAATTATCAAGGTATTTGTACATATTATTTTAATGGAATTTTAAATTTCGAATATAAATACAAATAGTGTTATATGAAAATATAAAAAAATATATTCAAAGAATCGTTTTAGATATGTCAAAATATATATAAGAAAGTTCATTATAGAATTGTTTATATTATTGGACTTGAAAAGATTTTTTTCCCAAAAAAATATTTACTGATAGACAAAAAAATGTGAACCATAGAAAATAATAAAAGTACAGCTTAGCATATATTTTATAAATTTCAATTCGATAGATTTTGGAATAAATTTTTGATTTATTCTAATATCAAGATTTTATAAAAATTGTCAATAATCAATTACTGTTAATTTTTGTAGCTAATTTATATTTCAATTAAAGAATAGTATTATTTGTTATAAAATCAAGATTAATTAAAATCTATAAACCATTGGCATTTTAAATATTTATTATAAGAATTTATTTATAAATAAAAATAAATACAATTATTTTACAAATTTAAAATTAAATAAATCAGAATTAAATATTAGTGTCAAATGATTAAAAAATTATATATAAACATCAAATTATTTTCTATGAATCAAAACTCAGTTACAAATTTGTACCAAATCCGCGACTGTAAATAAACTAACTTCTATCTACTCTAAAACTGTAACGCAGGTAAAGATTGCCGACATTGCAGGTAGAAAACGCATTAAAGTATCTGCGTTTCTAAATGAATGCAAATTGTCGGGATTCTTTGGCGCCTGTGTCGCCGCTTAAATAAATGATTAGAGGAATGTCGCGTCCTAATTACCGAATTCCCATTCGCTATCGTCGTTCGTTCACGTCGAATCACTACCTTCCGTACAAATGTTTTAATTTCGACAGAGATACGTCTGTTAAGGATTCACGCCGAATCTCGTGCAAAGGATTCAATTTCAATTTAGAACTGTGCGACAATACCTTTTTTTAATCTCGCCTTTGACTTTTTTACATTTTCTTCTATAAAATTTCATTTAGATAAAGAACTTGTTTAATATACTTGACACAAATACGTACGTGCTGAATAAATTAATTATAAGAGAGAGAAATAAGGGATTACGACTTGCTAATAAAACTTTTCATTATATTTTTTCCTATTGTATAATTAACATTTTGACTGTAAGATATTCGAAAGTAAGTCATGTGCTATGCACTGCTATTATAGTGTACAGAGTGATTTTTTAAAAATTCATCAATCGTTCCTGTATTTTATAAAATACATTGAACTTAATTATCTTATCATAATAAATAAAATCGCTACATATTTCATTAATCCAAATATTAAAATGAAATCGACCACCATGTAATATTTATCATTATATATATTTGATACTTTTGACACTTCTATAATAAAACTACTCATCTCTTTAGAAGAACAAGTTGAAAAATGTATATATATATATATATATATATATATATATATATATATATATATATAAATTTTGCACACAAGTCAACGCACCTTTATCATGGAAAAAAGTCGTTGTAGTCATAGCCTCTTGAAAAAAAACGCGATTTTAAGCTCGAACCGTAGTGTAACGCCATTAGGAAAAAATGTTCTGAAAAAAGTACAAGGAGTCATATTTTTATATAATCCAACGTATGTAAGTTGAAAACCATGTACTATACGTTAAGTAATGCCATGTTTAATTCTTCATCCGCGCCGTTACTTTTATTCAACGAGTAAACGACGAAAGTCAATTTAAAATGACATTTTACAGAAGAAAAAGCTAATCCTATATGCGTATAAATGAACAATATATTTTCTTTAAATTTATATATATATATATAGAGAGAGAGAGAGAGAGATATTCGTACTGATTTTTTCACAAAATATTTTTTATTTGCTGAAAATGTAGATTTATGTTTTGAAAAAATATAAGTAAAATTTCAATTCAATTATATTCTGTAAACAGGGTATTTATTTTATATATATATATATATATATATATATATATATATATATATATAGAGAGAGAGAGAGAGAGAGAGAGAGAAGAGAAAATTAATATGCGTGAATTTGTAGATTGAAGGAAAAACAAATTAAAAGAAACAGAAATAGAAGAAAATTAGGACAACTCATTAACATGAAAGAACATTTACAGATTAAGTAAACAAGGGAATAAAAATGAAAAGATATTAATGTAGAATACTCGTAAATGTTTATAACATGAAATCGAATACTAGTCTATATTTAAGGGGTTATACGCAGTTAGAAATTTCAAAAAATCGATTTTTTTGCATTTTCGGAATGCACATATATTTGAGTATATTCTCTGAAAATTTGAAGTAAATCCGATAAATATTTTCGGACATACACCTGAATTTGTAAAAAATTTTTAACTATGTGTAAACTACTTCCGAAACTTCAAACGCGTTTATCTCAAAACGGTGTTTTCATAGTCGGTGATCTCGATATCTCAGAAATGGCTGAACCGATCGGTCTCAAATTTTCACACAATCTTCTCAAATATATTCCTCAGCTATTGAACGAAGGAATAAGGTTTACAAAAATTATTACTATTTTTTTTAAACAATTTGGAGCGAAAATTTTAGTAAAAAACGAAAAATTTTTTTCAAGGAGACGCCATTTTGTCAAAAATGAAAATGTTTATTATTCCTTCGTTCAATACCTGCATTAATCTATCCTTTAAAAGAATTGACCATATTTTTTGATTTCAAATAATCCAAACCGCCGATATGGAGATCACCGCCAAGCGCCTTTTTTTGGAGGTCGTTCGGGACATCGTCTGCAGGAGCGGTGCACTTCAATATTTTTTTATGATCGACATGTTATTTTATTCTTGAAAGTAGGATCTATTCAAATAACCATAATTTGTAATTGTAAAATAAATACTGTTTCTAAAAAAAATTCCTAAAAAAACGTCGTTTTTGCGCCTCGCAAGTGCGTATAACCCCTTAAAGAAAAGATTTTTTTATCAAAGCATTTCACCTGTCTTCACTTGATATTGAAACATGGATCTTAAATATTAGAATAGTCCAATGATTCCAAAGAATCATAGATAGATGTCTATTAGTAGTAAATACTAAAAATGAAATGAAAATCAAAGAAGTTCGTATATAAAAGTTATGAGAAGGGTGAAAATATTAAAACGGAAATATACTGATCATTTGACAAGAAATAAAAACCACTGATGGTTAACAAAAATTAATGATTTGAAATTCAAAGATATATAGAGATTCGAGAACAGATGGTTTGATAGGTGTGGTATAGACATAAGAAAATTAATCGATACGGAGTAGAAGAGCAACTCATTGGATCATTGAAAATGAAGTAGTAGAACAGGTCTTAATTAGCATTAGATAGAAAAAGACTGATATTATTAATTTTGATTTTTGAAATTTCATTAAAATCATGTTAATCAAAGTACTTTGTTAAATATAAAAATTTAAAAGAAATAAATATATGAAGGCAATTTATACATTTTTATATAAACTAAACTACTTTTTAATTCAAACAGAGATTCTTCAATTCTGTTACAGTATCTTTTACAAATTCTCTCTCAGGATAATACACTTTTAATTAACATCGTGTTACGTTACATTAATAAAAAGATACTTGAAAAGCTGGAAAATGAGTTGATGTGTTTTATTTGACAACATGCTCAAATTCAAAATTACATTTACAAACGTGGTAATTATATATAATATTACATTAATTTCGTTTTTTATACGTTCTTTTTATTCCTTGATCATTTATATACACTGATGTTCATAAGTCATCGCCATATAGGTATCATAAGCAATTTATTGAAATAATTCAATAAAGTCGTTAAATTAAAAAAAATATTTAATTGAAAATAAATATAATGATTATTATATTTATTATCAATTAAATATATATATATTTTTTAATTAAACGACTTCATTAAATTATATCAATAAATTGCTTATGTTACCCATATGGCGATCATTTATGAACATCAGTGTATATGTAATTATATGAAATATTTCATTGAGTTTTTTCTAAACTCAACTCTTATCATTTTTATTTAAATACTGAAGTGTATTTAAGTATTCAATAAATTATAACACTTTTAAAAAAATCGTACTGTATTTATATTTTTTTAAAGTCACATATATGTAAAATAACATGTCCTCATATAAGAAAATATTATATAAAATTACCTAGAAACTATAAAACTCAGTAACTTTTTCAAAAATATATTATAGTTCTACAACACACTACAGTAAATTCTCTTAAACAAATTTTAATAACCGTATAAGAGGATATTCTTGAAACTATGTATGAATTTCGGTTTACAAATGTTCGTAATACAGATTACAGCTTTAAAGGTAATGTCCGACTAGAGAAGACAGGTGTATTCGATAATGAGCCTTTGAAGATATTCTCGGAAACTTATCGTCAAACACTAGAAACTTGTAAACTGCACAATTGTAAAGTTGTCTACTGAAGCTTATAAAATGTAAATTAGGTATATTATCTAAGTAACATTTAATATAATTAGTATTTAATTTATTATTGTTACTAACAAATAAGTTTTGAAGGTAGTTTTCAGAATAAATAATTGAAATATCAAATTACATTTCAAATATTATTAAACAACATGACGTTTAATTAAAAAAATCGGAATAAGTTTTTATAAAAATAAAACAATGTTTTTTACATCTATTTTCAAGTTGTGAACACATTGAGTATGATTATTTTATCAACATCAATGTCAAACTTTCGTAATAATTAAAATTCATTGTTATATTTTTTCGTGTTTTTATTCGTGCTAAGCTACAGATGAAGCCTTTGTGTCTGCAAAGTTAAATTACGAAATAATTTAAAGATTCTTCCAAACAGGTATTCTTTCTTGTACGTCCGCATTGAAAAAAAGGTTGAGAAACATGGTACAATGTTTCAGAATATAAAACTTTTACCATTAATCATTTTGTGGTGTGGTCGACTAAGACAAGCTAGAGTAGCGTAAAACAAATTGCAAATTTTTCGCGCGTCAACCGTTTTTTATATGTTTATATATATATATATATATACATGTGTGTGTATATATTTATATTGTGTTTTGATAAAAAAAAGAGAGGACGAGAACGCGGAAAGAAACACGATTGAGATAAATGTACACGGGCGTGACACGCGTCTTAAACTTTTAAAACCATCATTCGGGCCGCTGCGGTGACTCTGAACAGAATGCTCCTTCGAAAAATGTAGCAAGAGGAAAAACGTACAGGGCACGTTCAACAACCCTCATAAACAGACAGACATACGTACTGTAATTATATGAAGAGAAGATCTGATGAAATTGTATGTTCTGTCGTCGCTTTTATCTCTCACAAACAAGTTAATTTTTTTGTACACACACACACACACACACACACACACACATATATATATATATATATATATATATATATATGAGTTATTTATTTTTAAAGTGACCTAAGTCCATTTATCTTCAAATCGAGATATTTAATGATTTGAGTTTTAATAAATTTAAAAATATTGATAACTGATAACATGGTAGTATAATGTTTTTATGTTTCTAATAGTGTGTAATTTACTAACCCAATTATGATAAACATTGTTTAAGAAAATACATGTTTTTATGACTATAAATGGACTGGAACAATTGTTTAAAGTACTTAATTTAGAATGAAAATAAATAAAAGTAAATGAAGAAGATATTTAATCACCTTGATTTGCTGACAACGTTATTTAACAGAAATTTTGATAAAACAAATAAAAAAAAGTGCTATAAACCATCCTAAGACAGTAATATTCAATGAATTTGCAGAAATAAGTAAAATTAATTAAAAAGTTAATAAATATATTTATTTAAGATAGTTACATAACATAAAAGAAACATTTATATTGTAGATGAAGTAATCAGGAGAATAAAAATGAAATGGTGTCAATTTAGAAGAAATGTCTTTAGTATTTAGTCTAATATTTTTTTTATATTTTAAGAGAAAATCTTTGATCTAATACTACTCAAATTAAAATTAAATATTTCATCTATTTTACTCATAACTTACCAGTTCGTTTTTTGTATAAAAAAGATAATAATTAAATCATTTTAACATTCCACCTTCTTCGTCAACATTTCATACAAAAACATAATTTCACAATTACACATTTCTTATCCAAGTACATATTTTAAGACAATAACGGCCTGTATGGTTCTTGATCCTTACTAAAACTCCCATATCTCGACTGTAAATTTAATATTTAAACACTTGTAAATACGAAATGTTCATATTTTACATCGGGTCCGGGTAGATATAATAATAAAATATTATATAACGTACGGACAAGTATAATTGTTGCTTTATGTTCCTATATTCCGTATAAATATGGAAATATCCTGCAGCAATTTTGCGTGTCGTTAAAATATTCCGTAATAACGTCATCCTTTTCTTTGTTGTTGCAGTATTAAGCGGCGTGGGAGCTGATATAACGGCCCGTGGCCATCTCATTGGATTGTACGCAATGTAAGTACAAATATAAAACATTTTATATTCGTGAGAAGTGTATGATACGAGTACTGTAGATGGACACGGTTATATAGGTTAATCATAAAAAAATCTCGTTTCGAAACTAGATCAATTGTAGAGATATACTATTTACAATAATAATTAATATGGATTATACACGAATTTTAATAATATATAACGGTATATAACACTAGAACTACCAAGAGCGTCATTTTGACGATTTTCAAATTTCGTGCTTAAAAATTTCGATATGATTTATGTATTGTTCTAGAATTTTATGACGACTTTTAATGAAATATAAGAACAATTAAATATTCCTATTCAATTTTCACTTAGCTACTTTAACTTCCATAATTAGTATGACCTATACCTATTTACACCAAGACACGTCAAATTGACGACATTAGCAATCTTAAAATTTATAAGAATTTATATTCAAGTGAATGTAAATACGTATTGATGTCCATCCTTGTATACACATATATCGCTTTCAGACATTTCCTGGAAAAAATTTTAGGTACATTTTTCATATGAAAAATAGGATGCTATCATTATCAGTTGTACTTCTAATGTGATAAAGTTCTTGGTGCAAAGTGTAATCTGTGAAAAGTCCAATCTGGGAAAAAAGTATGAACATATTTTTATTAAAAATTCAAATTTATTTCTTGTAAATCCTAGGCAACAATGAAACGATTTACGGGAAGTAAAAAATTATTCGAAGAATTCAAAGAACTCACTGGTATAAATGAAGACAGTTCGGATACTAATTCAAGTAATAATGATTTAGACATATCTTGCGTGGAAAATAAAACTGATTTTTCAGACTCTGAAGAAGCTGAGGATGAAATTGAAGTACGAGATATTGAACAAAGTGAAGAAGATCAATATGAAAGTGAAGATTCAAGGAGTGAAGATGAAATTCCCCAAAATAGCCACACGCGCAGTAAGCGATTGCGAATATGTTCAGATACTGAATCGGATAGCCAAACAGAAACCGAACCAAGACAGCAAAAAAACATTGCTGTCGACGGTACTGAATGGGAAGAATTAGGGAATGGTCGTGTTGGTAGATTGCCATTACATACTATATTCAAGGATACTTCGGGCCCAACTGGTTATGCGAAGCGAAACATTATGGTAATGTTAGTAGTGTATTTCGGCTTATAATTGATAATAGAATTATGAGCCACATAAAAGCTTGCACTGAGCTACAGGCCAGAAACATTTTACAGAACGACTGGAAAATTACTATGGACGAATTATATGCTTTTATAGCCATTTTGTATGCTCGAGGAGCCTACGAAGCAAGAAACATGTAGAAACAGATTTTCGGAAATTATGAGATTCATTCGTTTCGACAAAAAAAGCGAGAGGAGTGTTCGCTTACGAACTGACAAATATGTTTGTGGCAAGTGTTCATCACAGATAACATGTATTTGTAAAATATGTGATTCATAGTTATTCTATACATATCAAATGTGCTATAATATAAATCCAAATAGAAAGTGTTTTTGTTTGTTTTTTTTGTATTAATAATTAATGAATTATTATATTAAGTGTTGTTTTTGTTAAATTATATTCTTTTATTTACATAAACTAAGTGAAAAGTTAAAATGAAAGCCATGATCAAAAATACGTCAATTTGACGAGTGCGGTAAAACTAGGTATATATTTAACATCGGTAGTTCTAGTGATAAGTAAAGACATTAGAAAAGTACGACGAAAATTACTGAACGAAAATCTCGATCTTTCTTGAAAAACCGAATGGTTAAATTTCTTATAGAAGACGTGCGTATTGCCATTGATGGACTGACATAAACAACCAAATGCTTGTAGAAGAATACGAAAAACACATTTATAGTGATGTATTACTCGAACGAACGAACCTATCTGTAAATGAAGTTCGAGGAAATTACGTACTGTGAACCAAATAAAATTCATATCGATGATTGAAACTATTGGATCGTACGAAACAAATCGAATATCCATTCTGTCCAATAACAAAGCTTGTATTTTTGATTTTTATAAATAATAATATTTCTTCAGTATTGAAAATTAAATCAAATAAAATTCATACAATTTTATATGAACATATCTAGATATATTACCTGGTAATTTAATAAATAGTTCATCTGGATATGAAAATTATTTACTGAATTGAACCTTTGAAGAAATATTAGAGAATTTATAACTAATATAAAACTATAATTGACAATAAAAAATGGATGAATATAGACTTTTTTCCACAAACGTATATTGTTGAATGCTCTGTACATAAATTATTTTTTAGTATTCGTTTCATATGTCATATGAGATAAAATTACATTTCATCCGATGAAATTAAAAATTCTATTAAACCTCATTGAATGCGTATAATGAACAGTTAGTTCACGTCAATACAGCGCATTTAATATTAACGCACGCCATATTTTTCGTCGCTGCTAATTAAATGACCTTATTGAATTTCGCATGATATACATAACATCATCACTTTATAAAGCTCAACAGTACGAATACCAAAAGAATTAAATTAAACTTTGACACAACTGGTTTTAATTTCCATATTTTCATAATCAATCAATAACAAGAATTGAAAAAATGACCTAAATACATATAAAAATTAATTTTAATTTCGTGTTAATGCACTCGAGTAATTTTAATATGTTTGATAGAATTTTCATAAAATAGCTCAAATAGTATAACGTAAACTTTACTATCTTTTCGTATACATCGAAACTTTAATTATCCTTTAATCTACCCTAAAAACCGCCACCCACTAACTCGGCATAAGCATTAAGAATGCTTTTATAACATCCCATGAGACTCACATACGCATCTCTCTATAGAATTAGGCAACTTTTAATATGATGATGACACAGTCAATTTCCTTTTTCTATTTTCTTTCTTTCGTCTCATATACGTCTTCGCGTTTCACCCCTCTCGATAACATTGTTCTTTTCTAAAGTCAACACAGATCCATTATACGTATATTTTTATACTATGTACACAAATATATATATATATATATATATATATATATATATATATATATATATATATTATATAATACACCCATACTACTCCCTATAAACATAAATGCTAAATTTTCAGAATTTACTAAAGATGAAAATACACAATTAATATTTTTAATTATTAATAAAATATTACATTACAAACAAAGAATACTACATTGTAAAATAATATTTTTTTTAATTAATACATTATTTACATAAAAAAAATTATTCTCCAAATATCCATTATAATAAATACATATTTTATTAAGGAGAGTAAAAAAAATTATAAAATCAATTAAATGTGGGATAATTGCGAAACATAAATATTCATCATTAGAAAAATATACAAAAAATAAAATATAGAACAAATAAATTTTAATAAAAACTGAACAAGAATATAATTTTTAAGTCATCCATATTTTTCTCAATTTTATTTGGTCCCATGAAATATCGAAAAGGCATTTATATGTTGATATTCAATATTTATTGTTTCGATTTCTTCTAAATTAATATTCTCTCTCTCTCTCTCTCTCTCTCTATATATATATATATATATATATATATATATATATATAAGAACAGGATTTTGTAAGCTAATATGCTAATGACCAATGAACCGTTATTATCTCTGATTATAAACTACCTCACCTTTAGACAAGCATCGCTTTGAAGTCTTAATAATCTTAGATGTTGCAAACATTAATATTCTCTAACATTGCTTTTCATATCGTATATATATATATATAAAATATTTCATAAAATAATTTTTAAGAAATGGTACAATATGTCTACTCAATAATAATTCTATTAAGATTACATAGTAAAGTTAATATTTACTTGTTGTTAAATACTGAACGAATTGACTCTCGTGTAAAAAATATAACGTTTTTTAACAGAAAAATATATCATAAAAAATCAATAAAGATGTATTCGTTTGTGACTTAATATAATTTTCATACATAATTGAAAACATTTCCATTTTAAAAACTACATTAAACCTGCGAACACATTTCAGCAATTATTCCGATCGAATTCGTAATATTTTTCAACGTAATATCGTATTGATGTTTCATTCATATCCATTATGGAACAGAACATTACATATATTATTTAAAAGAATCCAATTCATAAATGAAACAAAATTGACGAGTATCGAATTGAAACGACGCTCAGTTCTGAACAGAATATTCAACAAAAGCCATTGTTCCTTACCCCAAGCATCGTTACAGTGCTCCTGCGTATACTAAAAACCGACAAAAATAACTCCCGCGGGATAAATCAGTACGTTATTTCGGGTTTGTTAGTCAGTTTCAGACTATTTTAGTGCCATACTATGGTCTGTATATGTGCACACTAATCTAAATGCAAAATTTGACTGTTTTAAAATTTTCATTATGCAAATTGGATCGACGATCGAGAAAGTTTCGGATTTCTTTATAGTTCATCGTGGAACATTTCATTAGTTACGAAACTCGGCTCGTTCACTACAAAATATTGTACTCTCTCGATGATCATCGACATTTTTAAACAAGAACATTTATTATATATATATATGTATGTATTTATATATACTAATATTGTATTTTTTTTATTTCAGTATCGCATCTATTATAGTCTTCTTCTTGGAAATTACCTGGGCCATCACATTATTCCTACGTTTATGTATAAAGTAAGTCATCTTTAGTTGATTATATATTTATAACGTATTCATATATTCAAATTTATTCGCCTACATACAACACCTAGAATCATCCATAATGCATTATAAATTAGTCTACTTAAGAAGCATTTAATACTTAGACAACAAACGAAATAAACAATATTTAATACAGGATAATACGTTAAATAAATAACAATTTACCAAATTATTTATTCATATATATATATATATATATAATTTTTCATCAATATATTATTCTAATATAAAAAAATATTTACTCCTAAAAAATATTAAAAATAATCTTTTTTTAAAAAAAGTTCTAAATTCGAAAATTATAAATCAGATGCCCGCACATAAATTCACGTTAAATATTTTAGCCATTCTTTCAAAACTTCCCTATCTTTTTCTGTATAAAAAATGATAATCTCCAGTGACATATTACACAATGAACCAAATCTAGAAGAAAAAAAAAACGATTTTTAAAAGAAGTGATCTTGCAAGACAAAGGTTAACCTCAAAGGTCCATCACACTAACACACATGAAAAATTGTCTTTTAACGTTCTCCTATATCAACTTTATAATCCAGCCTTGTCACTGTGAGATTTTTCTTATTTTAAAACAATGAAAGGGACTTTAAAAGAGATATTATCTTATACAAATCTTTGTAGGGATGAATTTCAATTATACTAGTACATATCTTTATACAATTTTATATTATGGGGTTATACGCACTTGCGAGGCGCAAAAACGACGTTTTTTTAGGAATTTTTTTTAGAAACAGTATTTATTTTGCAATTACAAATTATGGTTATTTGAATAGATCCTACTTTCAAGAATAAAATAACATGTCGATCATAAAAAAATATTGAAGTGCACCGCTCCTGCAGACGATGTCCCGAACGACCTCCAAAAAAAGGCGCTTGTCGGTGATCTCCATATCGGCGGTTTGGATTATTTGAAATCAAAAAATATGGTCAATTCTTTTAAAGGATAGATTAATGCAGGTATTGGAACGAAGGAATAATAAAAATTTTCAATTTTGACAAAATGGCGTCTACTTGAAAAATTTTTTTTGTTTTTTATTAAAATTTTCGCTGCAAATTGTTTAAAAAAAATAGTAATAATTTTTGTAAACCTTATTCCTTCGTTCAATACCTGAGGAATATATTTGAGAAGATTTTGTGGAAATTTGAGACCGATCGGTTCAGCCATTTCTGAGATATCGAGATCACCGACTATGAAAACACCGTTTTGAGATAAACGCGTTTGAAGTTTCGGAAGTAGTTTACACATAGTTAAATTTTTTTTACAAATTCAGGTGTATGTCCGAAAATATTTATCGGATTTACTTCAAATTTTCAGAGAATATACTCAAATATATGCGCATTCCGAAAATGCAAAAAAAATCGATTTTTTGAAATTTCTAACTGCGTATAACCCCTTAAATTATTTAACAATCATACGTATTTATATTTCAATAGTTCATCATTTTTCATATGTGAAATTATGAAACATTATTATGCTACTTGAATCATTAAAATAAATTTTATTTTACGTTGTCATCTACTTAAAAAGTGAAATTGGTATTCAAATTCACTATAGAAAAAAATAATTGTTAAACACCTTTATATTAATTTTTCTAATATAAGAAATTAACATCTTATTTATCTATCTATCTATCGATCGCTTTAGGAGAGCCTATCATAAAATTTCATACTCCCAAAAATCCATTGCTTTTTTTAATCTACACCAAAAATAAATTAAACGAGAATTTGATTTTAATAAATAATAATTTGACAAAAAACTACATCACCATTTTATGCAGTAGTTAATATTTCATGAAATATATTTCATAAATTTTCCATTATTAAAAATGTACTACTAAAAAAACATATATTTGATTAAAAAATGTATTCGGTTTAAACAAACGTTAGGCAAGTAAAAAAATATTTAATGGCCATTGATTTATATATATATATATATATATATATATATATATATATATATATATAAATGCACACATATGAAATATTTTCATGTAAATTGCGAATAGATATAAAAACAGCATCCCGTAATTCCATAACCCGTTTCGTTAATCTCTCGCATTAATTTCACATTTCATTTGAATATTATCTTGAAGAATAAACTTCAATTTATAGCCCTAAATTAATCTCGAGGGATGCTGTTAGTGTTTAAAAAAATGCTGTTGCGTTCGTTCGTGCGTTCGTTGAACACACGAGCACGATACAACGACCACTGTTTTAATTACGTAACTTTTATTAAGCACGTGTAAAATAATATTTAATGAAAGAATTATTTAATTAACGTTTTTCGTTGTTATCGTTGTACAAGTGGTAAAAGAATAAGTACGGCGATAATTTAACCGATACGGTTATGAAAATATTGTTGCTGAGGTTTCGACGAAAGACGAGAACTGCGTCGAGATAGTAACGTCTTGGAGATTTTTTTAATTAACACGAGCAGACAGTTATTAATATATTTTAATAAACTCGTTAACTTTTTTTCTTAATTAACGTACAAAGATTATTAAAATAAGCCGCACTATAGGACGAAACTTATGATTGATGAGAAAAGAAAAAAAACAAGACAGAAAACGTATTTAATATATTTACATGTATATAACATCATACATTTTTCTTTTGATACAAAAGCTGAAATAAAACTATTAAGGACAAGAATTTAATTCAAAAATTTTTTTTATAAATTTTCAGAGATTTAGAAGACAGTTGCGGTTGGACCTGTTGGTCGATCGTTCTTTGGATATCTGGTTGGAAGAAAACAATCTTATACATCCTCATGTCTGCGATTCCAATCGCATTCCCTTACAAATTATGGCTTTCGTACGTAGCTGGGGGTCAGTTAGTTATTCTAGCAATTTTCCATCTCACCTTGTGCCTGCGTAAACGTCACAGACCGCATCACAAAGATAGTCTTTTACCCCAATATGGTGACGCTGATAGTGTAGAAAGGTATTATTATTTTATTAAAAAAAATAATAATTGCATACGTAAAAATATTCCAAATATGTAAACCTAATTTTCTAGTTGCAGATTCGAAGAAGTGTTAGATGACACGTTACCTCAAGCCCTACCCGAACGTCGTTCATTACAAGAAGATCAAGATTTAATATTAGAAATATGACCCGATTTAAACAGATTGCCAAGACCTATAACGAAAGTGCCAGATTCAGGGAACTGGAGTGAACTAGATAGTGATGATACAATTTCATAGTTTTTTGTGTAGATGTCGAACTGAGAATACATCGAAAATAAATAGAGCCTAGTACTAATTATAAATTCATATAGGAAGTGTGAATAACTAGTGCAAAATTTTGTAAATATTAAATTATTTTTAAACATAATGTGAAGATAAATAATCTGTTGTAAATGGTTGACACTTCTGATACTCGGTATTTTATTTACACGAAATTCGATTATCGAAGACATGAGAATGAAAATAACGCATTACGGTGTGCCAAATAAAATATTTTAAATTTAAGTGTTGTGCGTGCAATGTGTCGTGAAAATGGGATTAAAGTTTAAATTACTTTTTTGTAAAAATACATTCTTTGAATTTATATCAAAATTTCATATTTTACATTTGTAATTTTAAATAAATTAATTAAAATACAAACTAAACAATTTCGTTCCTTCAAATTTAACAATAAAATAAAACAGATATATATGTATATAAAATTCATCTATAAAGACATATTTTACAAATAAAGATCCTTGATAAGAAACGAAACCGTAATACAAGTCGTATTCAAGATTTTTAAGGCAGACAAAAAAACTATAAAATATAAAGATGATAAATTTTCAACGTACGAAAGTGCTTGATAAATTTTTCAAATTTAAAACAACGATATAAAATATTGAAAAATCATTTACGAGAGTATAAAAACGTGATATAAATTCCTATAAAACTGTTGAGACAATTTGTAAAATTTAAAATGTGTGATTTGTAAATATAAACTGTCCGTTTTAAAATAATATAAAAACAATTTTATTACACGAATCATTTCTGAATAAAAACTAATCAATCAGATTCAATCAATGTATGTTATCTCTGATAAAATGTACGCAGAATATTTAACAGTTTTACGGTTTTGTTATTTTCAGTTTTACAATTCGATCGGTCGTTTCGAAAACATCAAAGTCAGGAAACAGATTTTATGGCAGATTGGAAATACTGAATTACATCAAAACAATTTTACTCTCGAATCAAATATTTAAGGTTTGAAAAATATAAGTTTTTCCCATAATTTTGTAATTTTTTTATTTATTTTTTTCTTATTAAATTGGTTTAGATCTTAAATTGGTTTCATAAAATTTAAAAAATTATATTTAATTTTATTTATTGAAAAAATGTTTTATAACATAAAATCATAATATCAATAATTCATAGACTGTATCTAAAACATCTCTACACATATTGATTACTAAATATTACAGTAAAATATACAATCTGAAAAGAAAGAAATTTATGACTTCGATATTTTTAAAACGACTGATTCAATTCAATAAAAAATAAATCCCAAAATAGTAAAAAAAATGACTAAATATGTACTTAATTATCACAAAACATTGCACGCATTTTATAATTACAGACCTTACTAATAGATTTATAAACAATTAACTTATGTTAGCAATCAATCATAAGGTTAAGACAACATTTGATAAAATATGATATAAAATTTCTAATCAAATCTTTGAACATTTCTCTATTTAAATATTTTTTTTTGCTTTGTTCAGATTTTTCAATATCCAATTTTAACGTAATGAAAACTACATCAAAATTTTTTTCTTTCAAATGTTCTTTTTGCCTTATGTAAAAAAAAATATTTCTGTACATTACAATCGATTGTAAATGCATTACAAAAATTATTTTTTATAATAAACACATAAAACCCAAACTGTATACAATTATTTACAAGACTGTACGAACTTCGACAACAGTTCAACGAATCCATTTCAGGTCTATAGTTAGATTGTTGTTTCGCTTCAATTAGAAACTTGTGAAAATTAGATTTTATAGCTTCTATTTGTGTGTCAACGTATTCACCTATCAGCATTAATTATCAAGAGAAACGTAGTTGAGTTTCAATAGTTCTATGGGAAAGACACCAACTGTAAATATGGCGCAAACAGATCGGTTTGAATTTGTACTCGAGTATCTATTTGTTATTAGTGTATTAATTATATCAGCAATCATATTACTGTTTGTTATTAAATTGCAACCGAGCAAAGGTATTATTTTAACACATAAACCGAATTTCAATCTAAAATTAGTCTTTGTAGTTAAAGAAAGCAATTCTCAATTAACACATACTAGAAATTAATTGAATATCATACATTCAATTAAAATGATATATGAAAATTGTGGATATAACAATATTCTGTTTTGAAAAAAAACTTGACACGAAAGAATAATAAATTTAACTATTTAATTAAAATAATTAAAAACAGCACCGGTTATTTGACTAATGTTTCATTCAAAATACATTTTTCTGACAAGAATTTATTAACTGTTTTCACATTTTACACATGTTTCTTGGCATGCATATGTTACACAGATTCCATGTTATCACATAACGCACATATTTTTTCTTCATTCACTTTTGTTTCACTTTCTCTACCAAATCGATACTGACCTAAATTTATAAAAAAATTCCATCTTTTATACCGTGAAGAATTTCACAATTTCCATATTAAAAGAATTCAAGATTTTGTAAATGTTCTATGATATACTTGAAAAGGAATTGAGATTATTCTGATTTGATAAAAGAAAATTTATATTATTTTATTTATTTTTGATCGTATTCAATTTTAGAAAAAATAATTTTGTTATGAATTTAATTATAAAACTATATATAAGAAATTTAATTATTTTTCTCGAATTTTTGATCAAAATTTTAAATTTAAATATAACAATTTTATAAAGCAATAATAACATGACTATCGAAATGCATATTAATAAATAAAATGAACAGTAAGTGATTACTGAACACTTTTATAAAATCTTGTGTTGTTGAAGTAAATGATTTATTTATGTTAAATTGATTTTATCCTAGTGCATTTAATTAAAACAAATAGTAAAAAAATCTAATTCGAAAATAATTAAATATTATATTTTAAAACATAAAACTGTATATGATTTTATAAATAATTTATTTTAATTAAAAAAAAAAACAGACTCAATTTACACGTATATATTTACAATTTCATATATCGAACATCTATTTCTCTGATCTCGTTTGATCCTTTCGAATTTCGATCAGAAAAACGAGTTCAATATATTTTTTCATATTTTTGTTTTATTATACAGTACAGCTGAATTGACTAAAAATAAAAAATTCAACTGATATCTAACACACATCTACCATAAACTGTCCATTTAATTTACTGTAATACAGATTTATATTTATATGCATGATATTGTAATCCGTACAGATATGTATGTACAATCAAATTGTCATAACCAATATGTTTGGGGTAAATAATACTTTAACAAGACTGTCACTCAAGTATCTATATCAAAATAATGTTTTATTTTTTTATGTAATCATACTACATATGTATGTTTATATATATATATATATATATATATATATATATATATATATACTTTTTATTCTGTTGATGAGACAACACGCCAACGAATTGTCACAGCTAAATGGTTTCGACGCTACAAACGCAACGCGTATATACTCGTACATAAATATATATATATATATATATATATATATATATATAAATGTATGTATGTATGTATACAGTCTCTCATCGCGTATAACTGCCACTATATATGCGGTTTAATATCGAGCTAGAGCCAAAAACAGTATCTGTATGGATGCTGTTAGCGCGTTTCTGGGTCACCGAGTCTCCACATAAATTTACTTTGTCGAGTGGGACATTATAATCCAACCCAATCCAGCTCTGAAGCAGGCATGACAACATAAGCGTCTAATGTAATATATAATACAATATTATACGTACTTAAAAGAGTTTTGTTAAATGGAATATGAGCCTTTGAACGGAAAAATAGAATATATATATATATATATATATATATATATATATATATATATATATATATATATAGTGAAAATAGCATAAAATAATGAAAATATTTATTTGTTTACGCTTCGTTTATCTACAAATATTTGATAAATTATATAAATCGAAAGAGGTTCATTAAATTCAGATAAACTCGAATTACCACGATTTTATTTCGTTCGACATATCAACACGTTTTATTTGTTTTTAATTATTTTTAAAGAATTAAATACACAACGAGACAATGAATTAATTTTCCTTCCAACAATTTCCTACAGAGATTAAAAAATAACAAGATTTTTAAACAACGTTTTTTTTTAATTACTGAAACAATAACTCAATGTTGTCAAATAATTCTACAATTGCTATAGTAAAAAAGA
Source organism: Neoneuromus ignobilis (assembly GCA_029203775.1). NCBI lineage: Eukaryota > Metazoa > Arthropoda > Insecta > Megaloptera > Corydalidae > Neoneuromus > Neoneuromus ignobilis. The sequence continues at coordinate 18,579,698 of CP092096.1, read as the reverse complement.
TCTGTTCAAAAATGTGAACAAAAGTAATAGAATAGCAGTGTAATCTCATTAGTTAGCATTACAAGTCCCAGAAAATGGAAAAAATAAAATCGTTTATAGATTTAAATTCTCATACATCTTTTAATTTTGTTTGACATTTTTTTAAAGTGAACATAATTATCATTTAAGGTGTTTGAGAATTATATCAGAATATCTAAAAACTAAAACAAAATCAAACTGATTCAATAAAAGAAAATCTTTGTTAAAATTACATTGATTCCACAAAAATCGGTTATTTATTCGCCAATAGATTCCTAATAGACAACTATAAAGGCACAAAAAAACCGATCAACGTCTTAAATCAAGATCAAACAAATACGTGGATGCAATCACTCCATCCGAAAATATTTAGTAACATCTTAACTGAAATCAAATCAACCCTTTGAAAAAAGGCCACATCTAAACTCTTTTAATCATTAAAGCGTTCGACGACAAATTCGAAAAGGGAAAAAATTCACATAATAAGTCGATTGTAGCGATAAATTTTTGTTCGCCAATCGTTTTTGAACGTCTTTCGCTCGACCGTCATCTCCTTTTGTGTGTCTGAGACAAAAGGTTGAAACTTTAAACAATTCATTTACACACGCCCATTGTATATCCGCCTGTTTTGCCGCGAGCACTGAAACCTAATCGGTACTGCGTCGAGCAAAATAAAAAAATACACACACAAAAACACTCATACAACAGTTCTCGTTTCTTATTCTTCTACGTGTATTATTCTTTCTTTTCTAACGAGCTTTAAAGGAAACCACAACGACGACGACAACGACTTGTATTTTTCTCTTTGAACGTTTCGTTCTTTTATATTACTTTTATTGTATAGTTTACGTCGTCCGCTTTTCAAAAACAGTACGTGCAAGTCAGTGGTTATTCATTTTCAAATGATTGTATTAAATTATTAATTTGTTTTTGTACACTTCTCTCAAACTTACTGAACACTATTCAATAGATTTGTACAGCAAAGATTCTTTTATCGAGAGTTACCTTTTAAGAAACGTTTTTATAAAAAAAAATAATACATTACAATTGTAAATCAATATTCAACACTCATTTGAGTCTCAAATTGCAGATCTAATTCAGGTTTTGTTCTCAATAGGAAAAGTTTTTATAAATCTTTCTAAAACCTTTTATAAAAAAAACCCATAATCTAATTTTGATAATAAAGACATTCATATTGGTTCCAACAGAAATCAACACTAAAATGATTAAAATTGAAAACATGCTGTTAGATGAAATATCAGTGAATTCAGAGATAATTCAAGGTAATGTAACTGGTCTCTTCTGTTTAACATTTTAATTAATGATCTTTATAATGGAATAGACAAATTTTAAATATTATAACTAAAGTTCATAAAAATCAAAATTTTGTAAAGATATCAATTAAGTGATGAGGTTGAATTGATTATAGTCGTTAAATAAAACATACTTGACTTTAGTGAGACCTTTAATTGAATATTATAGAAATGTATAGGATTATACTTAAATGCAAAATATAGAAAGAATTCAAAGAAATGCTATTTGTTTCATTTAGATAAACATGTCATGATTGATAGTTCTAGTAAAATAATAAAGCAGCTCGAATGGAACAGTTTAGAGAATTGACAAAAGCTCATTACTTTAATTTACATTTTTAAATCTTTTATGGGGTATCTGAACTAGAAAGTTTGTCGTTAAAAAATAATTTCTCCTTGTTATAACAGAATTAGTCAGAGAGTAAAAAATGAACATAAAAATTATAAAAACACTGGTTGATGAAAATTCAATCTTTCATAAATATACATCAGCTTAATTAATCATTTTATATTTTTAAACTACCACTTTTTTCAGTTAAAGTTTTAGAAAATTATATTAGGAGCAGTAAAGTTTAATTATGTAAAGATTATTCTAAAACTAGAACCCATGCTAATGAATTTATAATCTTAAACAGATTTTTATTATTATATTCTACTTGTAAATAATTCACTATACATTTTTTTCATTTTTAGTTACAGTAAAATGAATTATCAAGTTATACTCAATAATTCTATGAAACAATAATAAATTATTGTAAGATATATTAGTTTTATAAGTAATTTTTTTATTGTTTGAAATTTAACTTCGTGGTATAAAGTTACTGAAAGTTTTTTCGAATAAATTAAAAATATGCAATACTAACAGAAAGTTCAATCAATTTTTAAACAAAATTTAAAGTTAGAAATAAAGTTGAACATTGCAGTTTGAAACTACTCCTTCAATTATTTTTTCTCTGCTGACATAATAAAACCGAGTTTAACTTTGTTATCAGAAAGTTAGTCGACTAACATTGTTCCAAGTTTGACAAAATGAATAAAATAATATAATTATTTCTTATTGAATAATTTTATAGGAAAGTTGGTTATTTTTATCCAAACAAGTCGTTTATTTCAAACTCATAAAATTTATAAATGTAGTTGATCATTTTTTAAAGATTCTTCACAGAATTATGTTCATTATGAGAAAATATATTTTTTGCAAATGAAATCTAATCGATATTATTATTTTTGCAATTTGTCATCTAAGCATAAATAAAATCTTCACAGAGTGAATTCAATAGCATGGTAAAAAATCTAAGTATATTTTAAAGTGAGTCTGAACCAACAGAGTGTATAGAGCGATAAGCGAACACATATGTCTTGTATATAAAAAGTTGACACGAACCTCTAGCCAAGATATAAAATATTATCGAACTTTTTCAATATAAATTTTTTTAATCAAATTGAAATTTTTATGAATTTCACTGACGATTGGAAAAAAATCTGTCCGTAATACGAAAGAATAAACTTTTCGGTAACACCGCGAAATAGTACGTAATTTGCGTGTGGCGAAAGGTCGAGCGATTCAATGGTGTGGCATGAAACTTGCAAGTCGACTCGTCGACATACATAAATTTTCATTTTGTGCACACGAGAAAAAATCCTCGAATATGAATATATGCGGAACGAATTTAACCGTATGAAGAACGTTTCGTACATTTATGTCGACATGCAATGCCATTATGTTTATAACTGTCTTGTAGAGACGAGCAGTCGACTTACGCCCATCGTTTTCTCTCGTGCTTTTCAACTCCGTTAAATTTTATATGCGTACATATCGTATATATTATGTCTATACACTATCTGTGATCAATCCATATATACTATCCATTTTAATAATGTACACACACACACACACACACATATATATATATATATATATATATATATATATGTACAAATATATACACATGCACTCTACTTCTGACATTAGTAAATTAGATTAACGTCATGATTTATTTCCGAAATTTCTTGTATGATTTACAACCTCTTTAGGTGAAATCGAAATATATTCGATGTTTATCTCTCAATATATTTACATCATAAAACATATCTGTTTCGAAAGACAGTAATACCTCACATAGTCCGGCTTCGATTCGTCCGGTTTGAAATTTCCAAAAAAAAATTTCTTACTTGAAAAAATCCTACTAAAATTTTTCTTAAAAAAAATCCCAAAAAAGTTAATACATCAAATTATTTTTAAACGCAAATTTTCAACTTTTCCCATTTATTATGAAAACATAAATTAAAAAAAAACGAAATCGTATATGCACATTATGCAGAACGCATGCGCAGTTATAGTTTTGTGGTCTTTTTTTCTTTTCTATTAGTTTTCAATTCGCAACTCTAGAATAAAGTCGATTTTTTGATTATTAAATTTTAATAACCCATTTGAAAATGAATTTAAAATGAATGTATAAATTCCTGATTTTGTGTTATTGATACATACAAACATTTGAATATATTACCCTCGTTTTATTTACAGAAAAACAGAGGAAAAATTGTTTGGAACCAATTAACGTTTTTTGTATTTAGTTAATGTTTCGATTAGTCCGGTTTCAAATAGTCCGGCTAATCAGTGGAACCAATTATCCGGACTTTGTGAGATATGTCTGTATTTGAAAATGATACAACTTTATTTACTTCTTTTTATAGTTTCGACCTTTCATGTTATTAAATTTTTGTCATATATTCCTTTTTAGTAATATGCACGAATATATATTTTATTTCCTTATTAATATCAGATTATTACTATGAATTGTTATATTATCAATTTAAAAGAATTATTCAATGTATTTGTTCAAAGATTATATCATATAAACATTTCAAAAAAATACTGCATCTGTATATCGAGTTTCTGAAGATTTAAAATGTTTTCTTTTTTAACAATAAAAGAAATCTTAGATATTTTATTACATATATATATATATATATATATATATATATATATATAAAATACTGAATTCATATATAAAGTTGTAAAATAAAGAAAGAAAAAGTTATATATGTAAAAGCATTTGAAAAAATAAAATTAGACTTTCTCAAGAGATTCAGACTAAAATAAATTTATTGGTCATACAAAATTCAAACTTTCATCCGTACACACACACACACATACACACACACACACACACATATATATATATATATATATATATATATATGTGTGTGTGTGTATGTATGTATGTATATATAGTGTCTGTAACTTTAAAGGCTTACGACCAAATTAAAACTGGTGACGTAGCAAAGGCCCAAAAAACAATTTTCGGAAATCGCAAACTGCACGGTGAATGATTGCGAGCTGGGCCGTTAGTTTCACACTGTGGTCACAATGATTTCCCTGGCGGGCATCGAACCGTGCACCGCCCGCACTGCTGACAACAACGGCCGAACGATACTCCGAAACTATACTGCTACGTTGGGCGACGTCCTGACATAATCCTGCTATGTGCCAGTGGCAGCGCTCGATTCTTACTCTAATTACAGTCATTGCAATCGTCTTGAGAATTTTTTACTTTATAAATTGAACTAGCAATAAGAAATGTACGTTTCAAATAGAACTGTTCACTTTTTTCACTGTCTGGTATTTAAGATAATGCTTATAACTTGCTGACTAGTTCTTTTTAAACATTAAACTATTCTTTAAAATACTACATGAAAATAAATATTTATAACATATTTTATATTACACTCAATTAATAGCATTTTTATTTTATTTAAATGAACAAATGATATTATTAAAGTATCATTTTTTTATATATTAATAAAAAGGAGATAAATATTACAAATAATAAGAACAATTAATCAAAATGGAATAAAGTACATTCAAACCAAACGCCTCAATATTGAAATCAAAATCTTCATTTTACTTAGAGAAAAATATTTTACTAATTTTCTATTGAAACTTTAAGGATATATTGATAAGAGGAATCGTTAAAAAATAAAACTTAATAATCTTTATAACATCTATCATCACATGTACTATCTTAAAGGTATTATTATTATTATTTAAATACGATTTTTTATGCTAAACTGTTCAACAGTTAAACACAAAGAAATTAATTACTAATCAGTACATTAAATTTACTTTACAGCACTACTGAGATTCGTCCGATAATGCAAACGAGTTAAAATTTAAATACAAATTTATTTCTTCCAAAGAGTCTTATCGTGCGCACGTCGTACCTAAATCAAAACCAATTCTTTATTAACGCCCTACGTGTAAATATAAGTATATGTGTATCATTTATCTTCCAGTTCCGCCACTGTTTACATACCTTACAAGAATTTATCTATGGTGTACGAACAGTGAAACCAAACAAACCAGCGTCGAACGAGTGGAACAACCGCAAGCAGCGTCCACGCGTGATTTACAATCGAGATTTGATCTCGGAGCAGAACGACACGCTCCGCGGAGGCCATTTTGTCCCTATACGCGATGTAAAAAAAATAAACACGGAAACAAATCGTATCTATCGTCAATATGTCGTCGGGAATGGTTTATGGTTTATGGCTTTTGGTCGAAACTCGACTCTGAACTTTGATTCGTGCATTGGTTCAGTATTTATTCAGATATAAATGTCGAAATAAGCGTATAACAGTTTAATAAAATTTACCGGTGATTAAAAAATAAAGCAAAAAATTGAAATCAGTTATAGCATATTTATATTTATTTATACTTAACCAAATGTCGAAAATGTGTAATTTAACTTTTTGACTATCAACTATAGTTAAACCATTTTTCTATGAATCTTAAATTGATACTAAAAGAATCTGTATAAAACACATACAACGTATTAAATTATAGACAAAAAACTTTCAACAGTGGTTCTTGAAAAATACATTAAAAGATAAAGTTACTTTATGATATATACTTTCAATATACTTTCGTACTTTAAAATATGATCCGATTATAAAAGAATTGATTTCGTATAAATCGGGAAGAACGTATAAACCGGGACTGTTTTTTTAATAATATTCAAAAATGTTTGTTTTCTTTACGATTCATCAAATTATTATTACTTTAGGTATTAAAATGTTACATGGAATTTAAAAATTTCATTTTATATATGTTTTATAATGAATAGTTTTAATAGTATTTTATATTTATGAGAAATTTAAAATGTTACACGTATTAATTTTTTGAACATTTTTAAGAAGTAAAACACTTATGCTTAGATGTTTATTTCAACGAATGAACAATTTAAAAAAAATCCAATTTATGATGTTATAGAAATTAATTAAAAATAGAAAGAAAAATTTTAAATTACAAAATAATACTGACTTGAAATACTTGTAGATATTTCAAAAATTAATATAATATATAAACATGTGTGTGTGTATGTATATGTTTGTATTTGAAATTTTCATAAACGAATTTATCGATCAATCTCTAAAAACGAGCCGGATTTAAAACCGATTACCTCAAATTAATCAAAAATGATATCATCAGTGGACAGGTATCAAAAACTCTGTCGTCCACTTGAATGATTAATGTCAACAGACCCTGATTTGTAAAACGTAACGCCGCTGATACAGTAATACATGATCCTTTAATCTATAGTTAATCAGAGATTGTTAAACCGTGGCTAAAACAACAGCAGTCTGTCTGATAAATCCGTCGTACAATAAAGTTCGTACGCTTTCGAAAATCGTACGATCGGAAACAAGGCCTTGCTCCCGAAACACATACACGAGAATGAATTCAATAAATTCAAATGTAGCATCCGATGGCGGAATGTAATCTGATAAAATCAATTTTTCGTTTGAGTTATATGAAAAGTTCTGGGGAGACAGTAAACTCGATGTTCCGTTCACGACTCGTCATCCGAACGCACAGATAACAGCAAACGACTGAACGACGCATTTGTTTCGGTCGAACGAATTACAAATATTTAAAAATACAGTTCCATTTTTATCAAAACGATTCCGTTACTCTTTTATACTTATTTCTATATGATACATTTTTTTCTTTTAACTAATATAAAATATACACAGAAGAAAATTCATACACGTATCAAGAGAAAACGTCCCATTCTTATATGAATATTTTTTTAATAATTATATGTTTCAATTTAGTAAATATATATATATATATATATATATAAATGAAAATTAAATCATACCAATTTCAAATATTATGTTTTATTAAATCATCCGTAGAAAATGGGAAATCAAATAATCGAACCTAACACAAAAATATACAGAATGTAAAACAATAGGATCATTGTTTCGTAAATTGTATTTTGTATAATTCATTACATACATAAATCCCTGACAATGTTTACGACATTTTCAATTTGTTAAGGCCATTCATTTCGAACAACTTACGAACAAGACATTTTAAGAAACCGACGTATAGAAAATAGTATTGGCAAATGAAATTTTACAAAAAAAAAGAAATGGAAATCGGAAAATATAAGATAATAAAACAAACAATAAATATATGTACATATATACAAAACGACAATAAAATATCATAAAAGTTATTTACAATGACATTAGAAAAATTTTAAGAAATTTAACAGGGAATCTAAAGAAATTAGAATTAATCATCTACGATTAGCTGACTTTGTTATTATTTTCCCGACAAGCCAAGAACTTGGAAAAAATAATAGAAAGACTAGAGGAACAATATGAACTACAAGAAGATAAAGTACGAGGGTAGTCCCATAAGTACCCGGCCTGACCTAGAGATGGCGGTAATTGTTTGAAAAATATCACTGTATTAGAAAGTACACAATCTATAAGCATATGTTTCAAGTTTGAGGACGCCACGTTGTTTAGTATTTGTTTGGCAGCCATCAATAGTGAACGTTTTCAGTGAATTTGTGAAAATGGAGAAAATTAGTCATCGTTACGTGATACAATACTTTTATTTGAAAGGCCTCAGCCCAATCAATATAAAAGCTGAACTGGATTCTACTCTGGGTGAGTCTGCTCCTTCGTTTACAACAGTGAAATATTGGGTAGCAGAGTTTAAACGAGGCCGTACGAGCTGCCAAGACGAGCATCGCAGTGGTCGACCAAATGGGTGACGACTCCAGAAATGGTGAAGAAAATCCACAAAGCGGTACTGGATGATCGTCGATTGAAAGCAGACTATTGAGCTAGCAGACATAGTAGGCATTTCAAAAAGCGCGGTACATCGCATATTATCTGAAAATTTGGACATGAGAAAACTGTGTGCAAGATGGGTGCCGCGTTTGCTCACACTCGAGCAAAAACAGTGTCGTGAAGATGTTTCAATTGAGTGTTTAGCAAAGTTTCACAGCAACAAAGCAGAATTTTTGCGCCGTTTCATAACCATGGATGAAACATGGGTTCATCACTTCACACCCGAGACAAAAGAACAATCAAAACAATGGACTGAAAAGGGAGAACCGGCTCCAAAGAAGGCGAAGACCGTTTCATCTGCAGGCAAGGTCATGGCGTCGGTTTTTTGAGATGCGCGTGGGATAATTTTCATTGACTATCTTGAAAAAGGAAAAACTATCAACGGCGAGTATTATGCGAACTTATTGCAACGTTTGAGCGAAGAAATCAAGCAAAAACGGCCGCATTTGGCTAAGAAGAAAGTATTGTTTCATCAAGACAATGCACCAGCTCACAAATCCGTTATTGCAATGGCCAAAATTAATGAATTAAAGTTTGAATTGCTACCTCATGCACCCTATTCGCCAGATTTAGCCCCCTCGGATTATTTTCTGTTCCCAAACTTGAAAAAATGGCTCAGTGGTCAAAGATTTCCCAACGATGAAGAAGTGATGTCGGCAGTTAATGGGTATTTTGAGGAGCAAGACAGTTCTTATTATAAAAAGGGTATCAAACTTATTGAACATCGCTGGAAAAAGTGTATAGAACTGAAAGGAGATTATGTTGAAAAATAAATATATTTTTTCCAAAATTTTTGTTTTTTCTTTGTTGGGTCGGGTACTTCTGGGACCACCCTCGTAATATACAATGAATTTGTAAATCGGAGTAAAATCGAATTAAGAAAATATTGAAATTGAAAAATTTAATAACATTTTATATTTTGAACAACAGAAGTTATTGAATCAGATTTAGGATAACTCATTAACACACAAGAAACATGGACAACAAAAATTATTTGAAAACCTAGAAATGTAAAAAAGACAGAAGAAACTAATGAATAGATGGAATAGATATGAGAAAATTCCTTTATATGAAATGGAAAAGAAAGGCATTAGATTTCTAGAAGTATGATGTCTTGGAAAAGTCCTTCATCCAATAATGGATATAAAGAGATTAGTGATTATTTATGTATATATATATATATATATATATATATATATATATAAACTCAAATTTCAATCAATTTTTAAAAATAATTCAAAAGTACCTTTCTAATTAATAACATAATAAATGATTTACTTAAACTATTTACTTGAAAATAATACTAATTTCATTTTTAACAAGAAACAGTCATTGGAATTAAATTCCAAAATAATAACAATATTTTCTTTAGTTACAGTATAAAATTACTTCATTTTTTATAAAGATCTAGTAATATCTTTAAAAATTAAGTTTAAAATATACACATGTCAAATTTTAATTTTATTGCACGTCTGTTGTATAAGAATTTTTTTCTTAAAGAAATGATTCCACGGGAATTAAAATGCTAATTATTATTGTTTTTATTCTATCTCAATTAATTTTCTCAACAAGTAAGTTTTTCGTTTTATTTAAATTTTTAGGTTCAATGCAAATTAATAAACAAAAATAGCAATAAATCATATTATATACATATATATATATATATATATATATATATATATATATATATATATATATATAAGAATAACAAATAAGACTACTTTTTATTCCTTCAAACTGTGAATAGAATAAAAATATATGTACATTATAGAAAGATTCATGACCGTATTGAACGATAAAGCATCAATCACAGTGACATTAGGTCACAGCTTCATTCCACTTAATCAAAGCAAACCCTCGGACCTTTGTACATTTAGCAATTTCCCAGGTCAATTCTATCGAGACGACTTTAAAAAAATCCGTTTTTTATTTGATCGATCACATTTAATTATTATACTATTTAACAATATATTTCACAATTTTTTTTAAAAAAATACATATTCAATTTTTTGAATAATATTTACAAAGAATAACCGATAATTATTGCTTGATATTTTTTCAGGTAAATCTATAAGTAATATCCAAGCAATAATGCCTCAAATTACACAAAATAAAGATCATATTGATATAGTAGTAATCTCGACGCCGAATGTTACTAAAGGAAATAGACTTCTACTAGGGCAATGTGCGTATCAGGTATTTAAAAGAGAATCCTTTTTAAAAATCTAGTTAAAAAAATCCTACTATATATAATGTTCATTAAATCTTTTCAAAAAAATATTTTTTTATTATTTCTTTCAAAAATCATTGATTCGATGTTAATATTATAATATTGAGATAAAGATTTAAGAAAAATGAAAACTAAATTATAATACCAAATTGACATTGTTTGTACACTATCTATTTTCTTAACTAAAATCAAAAGATATGAAATAAAAAAAAGATTATTTAACCAAGATCACTAATTAATCCTTTTTAATGCATTAAAATAGTTTTCAATTTAGAGTACACAATTTAATATTATATATTTAACGAGATAAGTAAATTAATTAGCGTGTTTAAAATGATTTTAAACTATTAAAGGTATTAGTCGAGTCAAAATTCTATAACAAAAATAAAAATTTGGTAAACATGTGCGGTGGTTCTATAATATCTGAGAAACATATACTTACTGCTGCTCATTGTGTTTTCTGTGCAAATAAAAAACACGTTCGTGTTCATGGGGGTCATGTGATTTTGAATCAACTTTCTTACCATTCAAATGTTGAAGATATTATAATACATGTTGGTTTTGAATCGTCGAAAGCGTTTAACGATATTGCAATACTGAAGGTGTGTATATTTCTTTTAAAAAAATAATTCTAAAAATTCATGTTTTATAGAAATTACTTTATTTGAAAATTTCTATCATAAAAAATATTTCTAATTTTCGAAATAATCTCAACATAATATAAGGTCATCTAAATTTAATGCCTAGATTTGTGTTTTATTAAAAAGAAACATGTGTATAGTTTCTTTTTTCTTTTTTCTTTTTAATAAAACAAATCTAAGCGTCTTATTTAGATGATCCTATACATTTTCTTCAATGATGTTTCAATAAAATCATATTCTCGTTAAATTATCTGATAAGTTGAATTCTAATATTCATCAATTATTAAAATAATTGTGTCTCGATAGCTGAACTGTTAGAATTCCCAATAATTTTAAATTGATTTTTAGAAAATATTATTCTCAGAAATGATTTCTACCTGAATATATTTTTATCGCAATTTTTCTTTTCATAATAAAACAGTTTAACTCGCTTTATAACAAATGTTATTTTAAAAACAGATTTTCCTGTAACTCATTTCAAAACAATAACATTTATTTTTAATTATTTTAATATTGTTATTTATATTTCTGTATATGTAATTTGAAAAATACTTAAATATAAATTTCCTTAGACATATTTTTATGAAAAAAAAAATTTCTATAATTCATTTTTTAACTTATACATTATTCTAAATCTCTTTTTATCCACTATTGAATGAAAGCCCTTCCAAAACTTTTCACTTTCAGCGATTTAATATCTTTCTCTTCCAGTCTACGCCAACGAATTTTCTTATGTCTCTATCACGTATACACATACATATATATATATATATATATATATATATATATATATATTAATAATAAACTAAAGTGAAAAATATACGATTAACAAAAGTTGTATTTCCAAAATCAACTCCAAATACTGTATTGATTTATCGTTAATAAATATATAATGATTATTAATTTGGTAACTCATTTCCACGTTCAGGTAAAAAATAAAATCATATTCGGTCCAACACTACAAGCAATTGAACTTGCAAAATCGCCACTTCCAGCTGGAACGCAGTGTGAAACATCAGGTTGGGGTTTAGATGTAACAGTACGTTATTTATTCCATTCACACCTCTTTAGGCCCACAAAAAATCGAAATTATGTATACTCTATTTCATAGAATACTAAGAAGCAGTATAATGAAAACCTACTTTCGTCTCATGTGAACCTAATAAATTTGACAATATGTCAAATCATATACATGGTTTTCAAAATCGAAGTTACAAACAGTATGATGTGCACTCTTAGTAACAAGAATTTAATCTGTAAGGTATGTATGTTTCTGACACATTATATATATATATATATATATATAAATATAGTGAAAGCTTCCTCCCTTTCAAAAATCGGATATGAAATAAATAGATTTATTTCATCTATTTCCTCCCTAGATAATAGAATTATATTCAGAAAACGATACCAATGAACGAACGGTGATACAAAAAGATGATCCTATTTTTTTCGTGCAGTATTCTGAAAAGAAACGCCGTATTACACAAATATTGATATTTCCGTCAAGTGTCTTATCTAATCTGTATAATAAATCATTTTGATATTTTGTTCCGTAGGGTGATTCGGGAGGAGCACTTGTGTGTGACAATATACAGGTCGGGATCGTTTCGTTCGGATTTGGATGCAAGCTGAATTTCATGCCGACAGTCTTTACAGCTGTATATATGTATAACGAATGGATTTCGAAAGTAATCAGAAAAGGTGCAGTGCCATCCGCTAAATGTATAACATCACGTCTGGACAATAACGGGGCATATATTTATTTAAATCGATTTAATGTTTTGTTCCTATTTGCTATTTTGGCAAATGTTGTTTTTAAACAAACAAGGATATTATTTTAAATAAATAAATTATATTGTTATTAATATATGTTTGGAAATTAAACTTGTGATTTTCGATTTTATATTCTATTATAGCTGATTTTATATTCTAATATGTATTGAAATTAACAACACGATTAAAATGGAATCTACTTAAAAATATACTAGTTTAATTAATTGGACACATTTATATTTTTCTATCGATTCAAAAATTATATCAGTATATATATATATATATATATATATATATATGTGTGTGTGTGTGTGTGTATGTTTTTATGTGTAGAAACAATGATTAAAAAGAAAAAAATCAATTAAACTTATTTGAAATGACAACACTTCTTAGATCGAGACAATTATTCGAAAAATTGATGACTATTTTAAAAACTTATCTGATAATATAACAACATAAAAGCATTGCAGCTTTATTAAGTTTAATAGTTAATGTTATCAAACATGAATTAATGTCACAAAAAATAATAAGCAGTATTTACAAAAATATATTCTTATGGCAGAGCTTGACATTTTCAAATATAACTTACAAAAGTTTGAAACTTAGAAATTGAAATTTCTAAATAAAACTAATATTTGTGTAAAACATTTATATTAAATTCAATAAATTGCCAATTTATTAAAAAAATAAATTGGATAATTAAATAATATTAACTCAAAAAATATTAAAAAAGATATTGTTAAAAATGAATTTTATATATATATATATATATATATATATATATATATATATACAATTTAATATTAAATTTCAATAATCCAATCTCATAATATTCTGTTTATGAAAATTTATGTTTTTCATATCTCTTGCTTTTACAGAACGTATAATATATATATATATATATATATATATATATATATATATATATATATATATATATATATATGAAAAAATAGACCAGAAGAATAGTACCACATAATAATAAAAAAAGATTAAAAATCCTGTTTGAAAATAATATTAAATAATGTGATTTAATAAGAAAAGAAGAGATTACACAAAAGAAACCATATAAAGACGTTCTTATAAGAACTATTAACTTCTTTTTAAACATAATATGTTGTTCGTGTTCTGCATTGAAAATTGCTAAAATGATCGTTTTAAATATAATTTTTAATACGATGTGATTAAATTGTCTTATGAAATACTTCTTAACACAATTAGTAAAAAATTCTATTATATTCAAAAAAATAAATTCTGAAAAATAAAGTAAGCAAGTTATATGAAAACGTCATTTATTTTACAAATGACATTTCGTATCAAAATATGAAAAAGATATTTGATTCGTTTAAAATATTGTCAAATTAATGTGTTTTTTTTTTGAAATGCAACTATATTTCGTTTATATTTTAATAATTTATACTTTATTATTTGGTATGTTAATTTTCTACTATTCTAGTATGTTTATTACGAAATAAATACTTTTAGTAATATAAAATTTTATTTCATAGAATTCTTATTTAACAAATATAATTACATTGATTTCTTTTAAGCAAAACACACGTGTCTGTCTACTAAAAAAATCTATCATAATTTAACTACTGAACAATATAAAGAAAATGTATCTCAAAATTCTGTTAAAGGGAGACGAAATAGTAAAAATTATGTTCGGAAAGTAATACACTATCCTCGTATTATAGAAGGAGTTGAAGCTAATACCAAAACATTTGCATATCAGGTAATAGCCATAAAAACGAAAAATGACATGAAATATTTTCATATAAACTAAAAACATCGGTGTTAGTTCCAATTTTTAAATAATCTCCCCATTAATACATTTTACCCTTCTTAATTTGATTTGTAAAAACTTTTTAATGATAAGTAATACAGTCTAATTTTGCAATTTCATCTAGAAGATCATTTATAAAAATGATAAACAGAATACAACCAATTACACTACATTGATGTACTCTTGAAGTTACTAATATCTGATCTGATAACATTTTTTTCAATAGTTACCTTTTGATTCTATTTAGAAATTATGTTTGAATTGATCGAATGACTTTATAATCACAACAAAGATTATATAATTTATGATTAATTACATTATGAATAATTCTATCAAAATATTTATAAAATTTTAGAAAATTTTTAACTGTTAGATGTGATAAATTCTGAACTACAATTGAAAATTGAACTTCACACGAGTACTAAAATCAAAACTCTGTTGATTTTTGTATAAAATGTTTTGTTACTTTAATACACATAATTATAATACTATCAGTAATCCTAACATTTCATTTTCGATTCAGGCATTTCTGTTGTTGTCTCAAAAACAACAAATAAAATTTTGCAGTGGTTCTATTATTTCAAGAGAACATATACTCACAGCTGCACATTGCGTCTGTGGTTTAGATCCGTATGATGTACATATACTGGCTGGTGACAGTATTTATAATTTCTCACCGTTTAAATCAAGAGGTAGAAAAATATTTGTCCACACTAATTATGACCCTGATACATTAACAGATGATATAGCAATAATTCAAGTAAGTAGATGTTATTATACGAGAGTAGTCCCATAAGTACCCGACCTGACCTAGAGATGGCGGTAGTTGTTTGAAAAATGTCACTGTATTAGAAAATAAACAATCTATAAAGCATATGTTTCAAGTTTGAGGACGCCACGTTGTTTAGTATTTGTTTGGCAGCCATCAATAGTGAACGTTTTCAGTGAATTTGTGAAAATGGAGAAAATTAGTCATCGTTACGTGATACAATACTTTTATTTGAATGGCCTCAGCCCAACCAATATAAAAGCTGAACTGGATTCTACTCTGGGTGAGTCTGCTCCTTCGTTTACAACAGTGAAATATTGGGTAGCAGAGTTTAAACGAGGCCGTACGAGCAGCCAAGACGAGCATCGCAGTGGTCGACCAAATGAGGTGACGACTCCAGAAATGGTGAAGAAAATCCACAAAGCGGTACTGGATGATCGTCGACTGAAAGTGCGCGAGCTAGTAGATATAGTAGGCATTTCAAAAAGTGCGGTACATCGCATATTATCTGAAAATTTGGACATGAGAAAGCTGTGTGCAAGATGGGTGCCGCGTTTGCTCACATTCGAGCAAAAACAGTGTCGTGAAGATGTTTCAATTGAGTGTTTAGCAAAGTTTCACAGCAACAAAGCAGAATTTTTGCGCCGTTTCATAACCATGGATGAAACATGGGTTCATCACTTCACACCCGAGACAAAAGAACAAACAAAACAATGGACTGAAAAGGGGGAACCAGCTCCAAAGAAGGCGAAGACCGTTTCATCTGCAGGCAAGGTCATGGCGTCGGTTTTTTGGGAAGCGCGTGGGATAATTTTCATTGACTATCTTGAAAAAGGAAAAACTATCAACGGCAAGTATTATGCGAACTTATTGCAACGTTTGAGCGAAGAAATCAAGCAAAAACGGCCGCATTTGGCTAAGAAGAAAGTATTGTTTCATCAAGACAATGCACCAGCTCACAAATCCGTTATTGCAATGGCCAAAATTAATGAATTAAAGTTTGAATTGCTACCTCATGCACCCTATTCGCCAGATTTAGCCCCCTCGGATTATTTTCTGTTCCCAAACTTGAAAAAATGGCTCAATGGTCAAAGATTTCCCAACGATGAAGAAGTGATGTCGGCAGTTAATGGGTATTTTGAGGAGCAAGACAGTTCTTATTATAAAAAGGGTATCGAACTTATTGAACATTGCTGGGAAAAGTGTATAGAGCTGAAAGGAGATTATGTTGAAAAATATATTTTTTTCCAAAATTGTTGTTTTCTTTGTTGGGTCGGATACTTCTGGGACCACCCTCGTATTATGTATTTATTAAATAAAAACAATATTTTATTAGATATTGATATTTTTTACGAATATTATTACTAAATTTATATATTTGTAAGGAATTAATTCATATTTGTCAATACTAAACACACATAAATAATAGAAAAAAAATCCAACTTCATAAATTAATTAAATAAAAATCTTGAAATATTTAAAATTGATTTTACAGAAATGAAAGAAAAATCATTTTTGTGATTATTTTCACATAGAATAAAAAATATGAACAAGTAATTATTTATTTCAATTAATTCAAATTGTTCAATTTGATAAGATTAAAATCAAAATACTTGCACATTTAAGTAGTTTCAATTTTTTGACAAGAGTGAAAAATAATTACAGAAATTCTACCTATTGTTTTTTTTAAACAAATACTGAACTATTTGTAAAAAAATATTTGCAGTTACTCGACCCGATTGATTTTGATGAATCGATGACATCGGTCGAAATCAGTGACGAAAAAGCGAATCCTGGCGCAGTATGTTTAATTGCTGGCTGGGGAAAAAACGAAAAGGTAATATATTTATTATATGTGTGTTCTAAATCATTTTAAAATTTATTAAGCTAATAAACATCTTCGATTTGTAAAATGATAATCGTGTCAAATATCATATGCATATAAATTAAATCGATTTGTTTCAAAACAGAACTAATTATTTATTGTAAAATTAAGTTTGAAGTAAATGAAATATTAAAACAGATAGGAGTTTCTATTTCATTTTTAAAAATCCAATTTTGATTATCCACCTTCTTATTACTTTAAATGATATATAAGGTTTAATATTAAATGATAATATTTTTCAACAAATATTTTTATAATGTTTATGTTTTATTTCAAATAAAATTTAATCAAAAATGGTTTGATCATTTAGACGAATTACTGTAATTCCTATAACAAGTTTATTTTAAACTAATTTATTACTATCACCAACGTTGATAAATTAATCTACAACGGTACAAAACGTCAATCAAAATATTTAATGAACGAAATGAATTCAGTATTACATCGAATCATTTTACTTAATTCAAGGAAAAATTAAACATAAGCAACAAAAATATTGAATATTAATATAAAGAGAGAGAGAGAGATCTTATAAAACTAAATAATTTAATAATATTGTTTCAATATCATTCATATTTTTTATATAATTTGTCATTTACAGAAGACAATTTCTATATACTCATTTATATATATATATATATATATATATATATATATATATATATATATATATATGTTTGTATGTGTACGTGTGTCAAAATCTACATTAAATGATTAATGGCTAAATCTATAGACGTTTCACGATGACTCGTATTTTCCAAGCATCTCAAGTCATCTTAAAAACGTCCATTGCAATCTGAATAAAAAATCGAAGTATTTTCACTATATTCGATCAAAAAGTCTCTATAATAGATACACAGTTCGAATTAAAATACGACTTAGTTGTGTACATAGACATATAAAGAATATATTAATATTTATTTTCATAACATCCTTATATTCCATAACTTAACGACTATGTTTTTTACATAAAAGTCTCATTTATATATATATATATATATATATATATATATGTATGTATGTATAAATAAGAAAATATTACATATTTGTAAACACATTACGACGTGTACCATCAAAAAATATCCATGTAAAATGTGTTTTATGCTCTATAACTCCACTTAAGTAATATTGTTATAAGTTATGATACAATTTACTAAATTTATCTCCTTTTTATACAGAAATATATTCAGTTTTATTTTAATTCTCGATATATTAAGGTATGGTAACTGTACAGTTTTTAAATAAATTGGAATAGAAAAACATATATTAATATTTAATATATTTTAGGGTCTTCTTCCGTCTATGTTAATGTACGCAAAATTAACTGTTATACCCGAAAGTCTTTGCAAATACTATTACAATGTTGGTTATTTTTTTCTGTTATCAATTATTAAAGATTGCCACATATGTACTTTTAAAATGAAAGGCAATATATGTTTCGTAAGTATCAATATATATATATATATATATATATATATATATATATATATATATATATATATATATATTATAATATCACATGCTGTCATTGATCTGTTTTTATTTAATTCAGGGCGATTCGGGTAGTGCTCTCGTCTGTAACGGTACTCAATTCGGCATAGCATCGTTCGTTCGCTCGTGTGAAAATTTCTACATGCCAGCAGTATTCACGAACGTCGCCAAGTTCAAAAACTGGATCACTAAAATAATAAATAGCGACAATAATGTAAAAATCCCATCAAAATATTGTCCAATGGATGCCGGATTTTGGAAATGGACTTTTTCGAACTTTTTTCTCAGTTTAATACCTATTCTGAGAGCTTTAATCATTGTTGCACTGTTCAGTTACTTACTCGTGCTCTGTTATAAACACAGAGATGTTTAAATTGGATGGCAATAAGAAATAAAAATAAATATGTGAAAAAAAACGTGTGTCATTTAATAATCCTTATATGATAGTAAATCTAGTCATAGGGATTGTAATAAATGTTTTATTTTTTTAATTACATCTGATTAACCAGTTGCGCTGGCAATTAATTAACATGCACGCGTGGCAAATCCGTCCAAAGCAATTCGCAACGAGTTGGTATTTGAAATTATTTTTTTATAAAGTTTTAGACATACACACACATTAACATTATAGTAAAATTCTTAAATTGATTGACAAATTTATTAATAATTTTTGAAAAGGAGTATTTCTTGGGTTTTGGTACGTTTGTTATTTTTCCGAATAGAATAGAGGTATTAAAAATTCCATATCCATTAGATAAAAGAATATTTTTCTATAACTTTTTGCAAATTTTCTCATTAAAGGAAAAGATGATAAATAGCTATCTTGCAGGTCTACTCCATCCATACCATCATTGTAATCTAAAACTATATTAGGTTTTGTAATGTTTCCATTTTGGTCTGTATAATTTCTACATTTTTTCTTTTTTGTTACAATCATTTCTGCTTTAGAATGTTCTGAAGAAAGTAAATATATATCTTTTTTGTCCTTCCATTTTACAGCTAAGATACCATTGTAAGATCTTAAAAGAACTTAAAATGTTTTTAATTTTGTCACTGCGAGATCTTTTAGCTTATTCTTTCTATTAGATCTGGCTGTTCCGATAGTATTAATTTTTTGCAAATGTAATTTCCGATACAGTGTTGGTAACGAATACCAGTTATCTAAAAAGAGGGTGTGTAAATCAAATAAAGGTCTACATAAATCCAGTACAACATTTTCTGATACGCTATTATCAGAATAAAATAGTTCTTTGATAAAATAGTTTTTTTATAATAATAAAAAAAATATTGTGTTTTGTAGTTACTTAATTATTATTCAATGAAAATATGTAAAATTAATGAAGTTCTATAAAAAAGCACTTGTATGCCTTCAAAACAGAAGTGTGACACTTGCTAACTGAACTCCGATATTATTTTAACTTAGCAAAAATCATACGACGTACTATGTACGTCTTATCGACATTTGGTACAGATAGCAGTTGACGTACATAGCACGTCATTCTAGCGCAATTGGTTAAAACATTAATCTCGTTAAGCAAGAATAAAAATTATTCTAGACTGTATGAAAAAATGAACATTAACTAATTTTTTATTACCCCAAACTCATATTTTATTTCCAGTTATATAACAATTAAATAATTTATTTATAAAATTAAATCTTTGAATAAAATCTGATTGATTAAATAAACAAAGCTCATCACTGTATTACAAAGTTTCAGTAGTAACTTTGCTGCTTGCATTGTTGTTTTATATAAACATTTATAGTACCTAAACTACGAAACCACTTTAACTATAAATAGAATGAGAACAGCAGAGCTGTAGTATTCTATTTACAATGAAAATGTAACTCTCTAAGGGAAATTTATGAAATGACAATA
Organism: Neoneuromus ignobilis; assembly: GCA_029203775.1. Lineage (NCBI taxonomy): Eukaryota > Metazoa > Arthropoda > Insecta > Megaloptera > Corydalidae > Neoneuromus > Neoneuromus ignobilis. Next base: position 18,558,757 of record CP092096.1, on the reverse strand, counting down.
TACTATTCTCTGTTTTCATGATAATATAAATGTAAATAGTTTCTTGTTCTTTTTCTAAGCTCGTGATAGAGATATTCATTTAACACAACAATAAAATAATACTCATTAAAATGTATTTAATTAACAGTTGGAAATTATATACTATTAAGTACCTTGAAGAATATTTCTAAAAGACAATACAAATTTCTAAAGATACTAATAATTAACTAATTGAATTCATCTTCGAAGAATATAATATCAGAAACATTGCAGTGACATTATAGTTCTTTTATTAAAAAAAACTCACCTGTCTGACTTTGTAACCATACAACAGAAATTAAATTATGCAGAAAGCAATTACACGATGATATCGTACATACACGAACCAACGTTCTCGTGAATATTGAAATACATTTTATGACACGACGCACCGAAACGAACGACTACCAGATTCGAAGTCCGTTCGTCTGTCTTTTCGATGCCGTTGGCGTTACGCCCATGAAAAATGAGTCAATTTTTCTCAATTCCATACACAAATGAAGATAAATACGCGCCGCGGCGTACTTTATATTCCGCCCGCCTTGGATGATTGATAATTTCGTACGAAAATGATTCGTTACAGAACTGACGATATTTCCAGCGTGACCTGGCATCCGGAAATCTGTCTATTACATTCGACAAAAATTAATCGCGGTACGTATTAAATATTTGATTAAATTTTCAAATGGATTGAAATATTTTTTAAATTGCGTTTCGGCAAATTCTTCAAGTCACACACACACACTCATATATATATATATATATATATATAAACCTTTAAAAAGAGAGCAAGTAACATTCTATGAGGCTTTCGCCCAGCAATGAGCTAATATAAATTTTGATTTTATATATATAATAGATTTAAGGCCAAAAAATTTAATCAGAAATATATTCCTATCTTGAATGCAGAACAATTTAAATTAATTGAAAATATTATTAATTGTGAATCCGTTTAAATCCCTTTAAATTTAATCAATACATATATATATATATATATATATATATATATATATATATATATATATATATATAGAAAATAAAAAGAAAGAGAGCAATCGATCAAATAAAATTTCTTAAGACAATAATATTTTACGAAAGATTATACGAAGGATCTGGAGATTTTTTAAAATTAATTTAATTGAATACTTAAAAGAATATTAAATCAATCTCTCGAAAAAAACGTAGTTCTATACTTGATGGCAGAGATAAAAAAAATTGTATGAAATACAAGTATTATAATAACTGCAAAATTGTTTAAACATTCAAGAATGAATCAATAATTAATATAAACTATTTATAAATAAATTAATATTTTTTCAATTAGAGATAAAAAATCATTAATCATTCCCGCTTTAAATACAAATTTTCATTTCAAAATCTGTTAAGTTTTGTCATTAACTACTAGCAATTTCAAACCCTCTGCTTTATAAATTTAACACCTTTACGAACCATTCATTTCATTTGAAAAAAAACGCACGAACATTTCAACCAAACTGTCAACAGAACCAACCGAATGTTGTTGGAAAAAAATGACAAGTCCGGCGTACCAACAAAACATTATCAGTGTCAACGTGGAAAAAACTCAGGCGTGTAACAAAAGATTCCCAGAAAAAGAATAATACGAAGAACAAGGTAAATGGGCGAAACGCATTCGCACGCACGCACACACGCGCGGACACCGAACGCACGCACGCACTGTTCATCCGGTCAGCAAATTTTTTTTACATTAGCCAGTGGTAGCGGAGCGGATGCGGTCAGATGACCGAAGATAAAATATCGTCGGCGTGGACATATATATGGATTTATATATCTGTATTGTTATTTTTTCCATCTCGAATAGATGTATTAATCCATCGGTATAATCTGTTTCAATAGATAAATTAGTTATTTATTAGCACGTGTGCTGTTTTATGACACGAGGTTAAAATTATATTTAGTATATGAAACGTGATTTTATAAGTCATGTCGTATTTGAAAAAGTTTAATAAAAATTTAAAAAAAATAATAATAATACAATATATAATCACAATTCAGAAATTACTGTCAAAAATTATATCAGAGGTTAGAAAACTATTTTTTTTATATAACACCTGCTTTATGTACTTTATCTAAAATAGACAAAAAAAAATAATTAATCGTATTTAGGAAAATTTCTCAAAGATATCAGATGTCCACATCCTATTTTTCTAGATTGTAAAAAATAGACAAACAGTATAAATGTCAAAAAATAAATTGAAATATTTATTTCAATATACATTTATTACCTTTTATCACAGTTATTAAACAAAATATGAGATTATTTCATTTAAGTGCTCGTAGTACAAACCGTTTATAAATATATCTATCTACAGAATATACTGAACAAGTAACATTTCAAAATGTCAATCATTCTGACAATTACATATAATATATCATATTAATAACAAAATAAATTATTTATATTATGAGAATTAACATGTAAATCAATGCTTGAAAATTAACTAAATATCAAAATAAACACTGTATCTTAATAAAATAATAAATTAATGAATTTGAATAAAATTGAGAAGTGAAATATTAAAATTTTTTACATGAGCTTTTAAACAAAAATAGTATTAAGATTCTTAAACGTCACTCGAACTAAAATCAAAAAATATTTTTAAATAAAATTGGAGCTAGTTTATATTAATATTCGAATTGTTAATTCAGTTAATTGTAAAAAGAAATATTCCAATAACTGCCATTCAATCTAAATTAAAAGGAAACTGTGTGACTATTAAAAATAAATTAAATTTAAAAAAAATATCACAAAAGATAACCTTAAAAACATTGTCATTATTTAAGAAATATATATATATATATATATATATATATATATATTTATATATATATATATCCTCCAGTTATCGTAAATAGCCGAATAAACATACGTATACAAAACATTTTTATATGACATGAATATAATGTAAGTTAAGTCGCATTTTTTTCTTGCACGTGTAGAGCACAACAAATTTAGAAGATATATTCATTCTTCGCGTACTTTTCGTAGTATTCCCATATTATTGCCTACTTAAAGAAGATATACTCTACATACAAATGTAAATATTTACAAGCCTTTTTAAAATAAAGGACTGATAAACAGTCGCTAGAGAACTTTTTCTTCAGAGACCCCCAAAGCGCTTGAAAACACAATAAGTTTTAGATACTTGTTCATATTACATAACTATATATATATATATATATATACATTTACAGGAAATGTAAATCCAAAAATTCGATATTAACTCCAAACCGTAATCGGTTTAATACTATATTTTTTACCAAAGTTTCTTAGCTATTATAAATAATATTTACAGTAATTAAAACAATCTTTTATTATTACCAAATCCTTATTATATAGTATATTTAAGCTGCTATAACTTTAAGTGTTTTACTTTTTCGAGAAAAATTAATTGTATAGAAAAAAATGGAACATTAAAAAAATTAATATAATTATCTCAAATAATGGCAATATTTTTAATATAAAGCTTTGTAAAATTTTATTTCTATAAAACTAAACATTTTCTATTAAATTATATAATTATTTCTTAAATTAAATTAAATATTTATTTATACGTACATTTAACTATTATAAAAAATATTTATTTAATTTAATATATGATTTTTTTAAGGGGTTATACGCAGTTGCGAGGCGCAAAAACGACGTTTTTTTAGGAATTTTTTTTTAGAAACAGTATTTATTTTGCAATTACAAATTATGGTTATTTGAATAGATCCTACTTTCAAGAATAAAATAACATGTCGATCATAAAAAAATATTGAAGTGCACCGCTCCTGCAGACGATGTCCCGAACGACCTCCAAAAAAAGGCGCTTGGCGGTGATCTCCATATCGGCGGTTTGGATTATTTGAAATCAAAAAATATGGTCAATTCTTTTAAAGGGTAGATTAATGCAAGTATTGAACGAACGAATAATAAAAATTTTAATTTTTGACAAAATGGCGTCTACTTGAAAAAATTTTTCGTTTTTTACTAAAATTTTCGCTCCAAATTATTTTAAAAAAATAGTAATAATTTTTGTAAACCTTATTCCTTCGTTTAATACTTGAGGAATATATTTGAGAAGATTGTGTGAAAATTTGAGACCGATCGGTTCAGCCATTTCTGAGATATCGAGATCACCGACTATGAAAACACCGTTTTGAGATAAACGCGTTTGAAGTTTCGGAAGTAGTTTACACATAGTTAAAAATTTGGTAAAAATTCAGGTGTATGTCCGAAAATATTTATTGGATTTACTTCAAATTTTCAAAGAATATACTCAAATATATGTGCATTCCGAAAATGCAAAAAAAATCGATTTTTTGAAATTTTTAACTGCGTATAACCCCTTAAGAAATGTTAAATAAATTAAATAAAAAAATATTTTTACTATAGTACTATTACAAAAACATTTCTTTATAATACACAGTTTAGTAAATTAATCTGTTTATTAAAAATTCAAATATACCGATTGACTTACAAATGGATATATTATAACAATAATTCCTTCCATAAACAATTTTAAAATTGTATATATTGTCAATACCAGCTCACAGTTACAATTTCATTGATACCAGTTATGATCTGAACTTACTGAACTGTATGTAAAGGTCAGTTTCATATTAGACGTCGGCTGGAAAAAAGCTCGTGCGGATTTCAAAAACTTTAAGAATATGTTTCGTTGTATACTTGTATCGGACAAAGTTTCTTTAAAACGTTGTAGTGAGTGCGCGTCGCATGTATGGCGTTAACGCAACGCTACTTTATATGAATAAGTCATGAGTTTTCTTTCATATGAAAATACTTTCTTTTCACTCGATCATTGTGAAAATGGTATGGTCATAAACCACGCGGTTATAGTAGACGAGAGAATACCAGGATGAAACGGGAACGCGACGTATAAACAAGCACATTGCATTTGTCGAACATAGAAATAGAATATACGGGTTATGTAAACGTGTGATAGAGATACGAAGGTTGTATGGAACGAGATTGAAAAAAGATACGTGAAAGAATATACGATAAATATGTAGGGTGACTGGTGGGTCGAAATTCGCATTTTTTTCTCTCGTCAGATATTACATTTTATGTAGGTTCTTTCTTCTATCAGAACTTACTCATAATACTGTTCGAAGTTTAGTTTTTTCAATGTGTGGAATTAAGCTAAGAAAAATATGATCGGTGGAAAATTTCAAGGAATTAATAGGTGCTTGAGTTTAATTGAATTTCAGTCATGCATTCAGAAACTGATTAGACGAAAAACTAGTTCCGTATTGATTATGATTTATTGTATTTTTTCCAATACACTTTTGAAACCTTCAAATATTTGTCACTTAATTAAAAATTTCAATATTAATATTCAGTAATTATCAATGTGGATTTTCTGTAATAATACATATCAGATATATGTATATGGAATTATTACCAAAAATTTTACACGTATAAATATAAAAAAAAAAACACAGAAAAATGATTTGGTCACATAGATTTTTCTTAAATGTTTCATCAATAATTAAAATTTAATTCAGTTACAAAATCATTTTTATTTTCAAAATTATTTTGATTTTTTTATAGAGATTAAATGAAAATTTCTTCCAATAAAATAAGTAGAATAATGTAATTTATAAATACACAAACTGTAAAAGCTCTGTAACTATATATATAGCAAAATCCTATATAATAAATTCTTTGTTGAAAAATTTAACACAACATACAAGAATTGAAAACAAACACAATTTCAATCATCCTTCTAAATTATTTCATTCATTATGTTCTAACATTGTTCTATACAACTGTTTGCAAAAAAAATCAAATATGGTCTCAATCTATAAATTTTCATGTTAATTATATTTTAATATTAATTTAAAGTATATATTTTTGTTAATAACAATTTTTGAAAATATATATGTATATGTATTGTATGTAAGTTTTAAGTTAAACTAAATATCGTTATCAAATTTAAATTTGAAATTTCAAATATCAATTTAAGTTTCATATATATTCAGTTCAAATTAATTTCATTAAATTCATGTTTCTAACATGTGTTGTTTAATAATAATAAAACACAATTCTATCCAAGAATTCATATTAACCAGTTGCGCTGGAATGACGTGCTATGTACGTCAACTGCTATCTGTACCAAATGTCGATAAGACGTACATAGCACGTCGTGTGATTTTTGCTAAGTTAAAATAACATCGGAGTTCAGTTAGCAAGTGTCACACTTCTGTTTAGAAGGCATACAAGTGCTTTTTTGTAGAACTTCATTAATTTTACATATTTTCATTGAATAATAATCAAGTAACTACAAAGTACAATATTTTTTTTTATTATTATAAAAAACTATTTTATCAAGGAACTATTTTATTTTGATAATAGCGCATCAGAAAATGTTGTACTGGATTTATGTAGACCTTTAGTTGATTTTGTACACACCATCTTTTTAGATAACTGGTATTCGTCACCAAAACTGTATTGGAAATTACATTTACAAAAAAATAATACTATCGGAACAGTCAGATCTAATAGAAAGAATTTGCTAAAAGATCTCGTAGAGACAAAATTAAAAACATTTTACGTTCTTTTAAGATCTTACAATGGTATCTTAGCTGTAAAATGAAAGGACAAAAAAGATATATATTTACTTTCTTCAAAACATTCCAAAGTAGAAATGATTGTAACAAAAAAGAAAAAATGTAGAAATTATACAGACCAAAATGGAAACATTACAAAACCTAATATAGTTTTAGATTACAATGATGGTATGGGTGGAGTAGACCTGCAAGATAGCTATTTATCATCTTTTCCTTTAATGAGAAAATTTGCAAAAAGTTACAGAAAAATATTTTTTTATCTAATGAATATGGAATTTTTTAATACCTCCATTCTATTCGGTAAAATAACAAACGTACCAAAACCCAAGAAATACTCCTTTTCAAAAGTTACTAATAAATTTGTTAATCAATTTAAGAGTTTTACTATAATGTTAATGTGTGTGTGTGTATCTAAAACTTTATAAAAAAATGATTTCAAATACCAACTCGCTGCGAATTGCTTTAGACGGATTTGCCATGCGTGCATGTTAATTAATTGCCAGCGCAATTGGTTAAGAACAAGTTGTAATAAAACTCAAAATATTTCAATAAATTTTGAAATTTATTCGATTGTTCAATTTAAATTTCAACTCAAAATCAGTTCTATTTAAAATCGATTTATTAATTTTATCAAACAAAGTTAAAAATATATGAATATCATCATATTTTTATATTTATAAATTATTAGTTATTATATAAAAGTTATATATAAATATTATCATCTCTATTTAAATATTAACATGTGTATGTATTTATGAATTATTAGTGATATTAAAAATTCGTAAATATTATTCAATTTCAAGCTTGAAATTGAAAAAATATCAGTTTAAATTATATACATAAATCATTATTATCATCAGCCTCTCTTTATTCACTGCTGATGAAGGTATCTTTTCAAGATTTTTATTTCCATTATTCTAATGAATTTCTCTTCCATTCAATACAGAAGAATATTCTCATGTCATATAAACATGTGTGTGTGTGTGTGTGTGTTTATATATATATATATATATATATAAATATATATATATATATATATATATATAAATAATTCATATTTTTAATACGTGATATTTAAAAATAATAATGTAATTTTCTAATGTCATATTTTTACGATTGATAATTTAATGATAGACATTTTAATCTATCATAAAATTATAAACACAATTCTGAAAATATGACCCATACACTACAATTTCAAATTCCATATTCAGTAATCAAATTGAATTTGAGACCATCACCTGTACAGTAATCCTCTACAATAATTTTATATATGAATATGTGTGTGTGTGTGTGTGTATGTGTGTGTATGTGTATATATATATACGAGATGTAATATCGAAAAAACTAATTTTTCTCGATGGTCAATTGAAACAAACCCCCATTCGCAGTACACAGAACGATAACCCGTCCGAGTTTTATGACCACACGAAGAAAATGAATGCGTTGATAAAATTTCAACTCACAGGTAATGTGTACATACGCCAATAACGCATAATTTATGGTACGCTTTTCGCGGACGGATAACGAACGCGCGATCGTTATACGAGCGTTCGCTCTTGGTCGAAAAAAGGTGAAATTAACCAATCATTACCGCAGGCAGTGATCGATGTGTGTCATATATGAGTATGTATGCATTATATATGTGCTCATGTGCGTGAATGCGGTCCATACAGCATTGTTTCATAGTCTGATCCGGGATGAAAATGTAATAAAATCGACGTTTCGACGCCGAGTTCGCTTTTTTATCCGGTGTACTATTCACTTGAATTACTTGTTCGAGATAATTAATGCTCTTTTGTTTACACAAAATTGCGTATAAACATACACACGCACGGATTACAATATATACAATACAAATATATATATATATATATATATATATATATACACACTGTGCAAAATCGCAATTAAATTCATTGAAACCCACTACAAAAACTACATCGTTGCCACATACAATCATAATGGAAAAATAAACAATTCTAAAAATTTATTTAATATAGTTTGTGATATTCATTACGAATATGAATATTTGTTTGAAAAAATTTACAAAGTATGTAATAACCATTGAATTTGTTTAAATAATTATTTGAAACTGATTAAATGTACAAATTTACATTTAGTTCTCAGCTATACAAATATAAATACTTTTTGTTATAGCACATTTTAATGAAATATTCAAATATTTACATTTATAAATTTTGAATTGAATTGAAATTAGATCAATTTTAAATTAAAGTTTCTCAAATATATTTATTTATTAACAAGGAAATACACAAATTAATTTTAACCCCAACACCACAATAATTTAAAGTGTTCAATAATCACTTATTATTTACTTGTTATTTATAATTATATAATTTATAATTATATCGGCTGATGCATTTCGATGGCGACGCCATCATCGTCAGAGCCTTTCTGTTAAAAAATTAAAAATTTTAAAAATTAAATCACAAAACTAACGCATGCAGATATTCAATTCATCTAGAACAGCATCTGAATATCTCATCTGAATATCTGCAAGCGTTAGTTTTGTGATTTAAATTTTTAAATTTTTAATTTTTTAACAGAAAGGCTCTGACGATGATGGCATTTCCATCGAAATGCATCAGCCGATATAATTATAAATAACAAGTAAACAATAAGTGATTATTGAACAGTTTAAATTATTGTGGTATTGGGGTTAAAATTCATTTGTGTAAAGTGAATCAGCCACAGTTCCAAAACAACAAATAAACAAGGATTTAATTCATGTACTCTAGATGAAGGTGTTGATGTGTTTTCTCTTCTTGATATATATTTATGAACCAACCATATAACAAAAAGTGAAAACAAACGATGGACAACTGAAATTATTGGTTAAAAAATCAGAAATATAGGGTCATCCAAATGTGAAGCCTAGATTTGTGTTTTATTCAAAAAATATGTGTATAGTTTCTTTTTGATAAAACACAAGTCTCGACCTCACATTTGGATGACTCTATATAAAATGGAATAAGAAATCTATGGACACACAGGAAAGAGAGATAAAAAAATTATCAGTGTGAAATTGAATGTGGAATATATTAATTAATTTCAATTTTTATAATTTATTTAGGATTTGATTATATTTATAAATATTTTTAAATCAGATTGTTTTATATCTAATCTATTTAATTGTATTAAATAAAAAAATATTTAATATTTAAGTGAAAAAAGAGGTAGCAATATCTGTCATACAATGAAAATGTTTTCCTTTTCAGATTATTAAACTTGTTGGATAAACTACACAATGTAATTTATAATATTGATTATATATATATATATATATATATATATATATATATATATATATATATATATAAAGTGTGTGTGATTTTATCTATGTAGATATATGCTTAAATGTTCATAAATTTGTAAAAGTTTTTGTGTGAATGAATAATTCTTGTCCACATTCGGGAGATTAATGACTTTATGTACGCGGAAACAGGAAGTTGTAGTTAAGCAAACTGTTTAAAATTGTACAATTGTAAAGTAATTCTAAACTAATCTACACGCAAAACAGAGAAAGCGGACACATGGCGCGTCTTATATTACTCGAGGATATCATATGACAAACAAACATACATACAACAGACACAAAAACGCATCTCGGACAAGCACATACAGACACATACAACGATTGTTTCGTATGTTTGATGCATCGTTGATGGTTCGTTGTTGCGTTGTCTGTTTCGTAAAACGGCGGGCAACGATAGTCATGTTTTACATCTTTATATAACGAATCGCTTCCTTATTCCGTCCGGGAAAGCAAAAACTACGCTGCAATTTAACAACGGCATAGAGCTAATGATCCTTATATTGCCGTATATAAATTTTATGAATTGGGTCGACGTTCTGGCACCCATTTTGGCACATGTACTCACAGCGCATACATACGAATCAGATATGAAGATATATTTATACAGTCTATCAGTTTTATATCAATAAATATTTCAATATAAAACACGAAATTGAAATTGCGTTCAACGGGAAATAGATCTATTCAATAAAAGTCTATTACAATAACTTTGAATACTATTCAGTGTTATTAAAAATGATTACAGTGTTTCATGTACAGCTGGGTTTGTTTTTGTGCGGATTATTTTAATGCGATTTTGAAGTTATGCAATTCATATTTCTTCTTAAAAAATTTTATATGAATTTTTTTTAAGAATTTTTTTAAAATATCCCCCGTTTGCCGAAAAATATCCTCGGTTCGCCGAAAAATATCCTCGGTTGGCCAAAAAATATCCCCGGTTTGCTAAAAAATATCCCTGGTTGGACGAAAAATATCCCTGATTTACCGAAAAATATCCTCGGTTGGCCGAAAAATATCCTCGGTTGGCCAAAAAATATCCTCCTGAAAAATACCCATGTCATGGTTGGCCGAAAAATATATTTTCTGGCCAGAAAATATTATATCCCGGTTTGCTAAAAATATCCCTGGTTTAACCCTGGTTTACCGAAAAATATCCCTGATTTTCTAAAAAATATCCCTGGTTGTCTGAAAAATATCCCTGGTTAGCTAAGAAATATCTCTGGTTTTCTAAAAAATATCCTCGGTTGGCCGAAAAATATCCTCGGTTGGCCGAAAAATATCCCTGTTTACAAAAAAATATCCTCGGTTTGCTAAAAAATATCCCTGGTTTACTAAAAAATATCCTCGGTTGACCGAAAAATATCCCTGGTTTACTAAAAAATATCCTCGGTTGGCCGAAAAATATCCTCGGTTGGCCAAAAAATATCCCTGGTTTGCTAAAAAATATCCTCGGTTGGCCGAAAAATATCCCTGGTTTACTAAAAAATATCCCTGGTTAGCTAAGAAATATCTCTGGTTTGCGTTACATTCCAGCCCAAGTAGTATGGGAAATATCGCCTACGAAAAATGTCGTTGGTTGGCTAAAAAATGTCGTTGGTTGGCTGAAAAATGTCGTTGGTTGGCTAGAAATTGTCTAAAGAATAGAAATATAATAATTTAAAAACTATATGTATTTAAGGTAGCTTACTAATAAACAAAATTATATATAGATATGAACGAGATAATAAAAATGGTTTGATATCATAGTACATAAAAATGTTTTTTTTTATAAAAATTGAATTAACTACAGTGTTAAACCAATTATGATATATTTCAAATTCCAGCTTATAGATAATTTTATTAAATATAAAACATCATTAAACATTATTAACTAAAAACAAGTTAGTTATAAAAATCAAAACACTATTTATAAACACACTGTATACAGATAAAACAGCTGTATTTACCAAAAATTTTTCGAATAACAAAAATTGACCGACTTCTTTTATTCAAACCAGATAATTGTGTGTTTCATATTTGAAACAAATCATCGACATTGTTCATATTATTTCGTATTTATTTATTCAGCTTTCAATGTATATCCATTTTTCATGAACTACTGTAGTATACATCCGAACAGAATCAATTTGGGTTCTATGAAAATTGTATGTCATATACAATACAATTTTTTGTATACTCTGTACAAATTCTAAATTATTAGTTCATTAAATTGCTTACAATAACGAATATACACATACACACACACACATATATATATATATATATATATATATATATGTGTGTGTGTGTGTGTGTGTGTGTACATATGTTTAAATTTCTAAAAAAAATTCACTTCTTTAAAACAAGCATACATATCTAATTGGATAAACATAAAATATGATATGAAATATAAATTAATGACAATAATTAAAATTATTAATAATTGTGTGAAATAGTTTATCACATTTTAAACGTTTGCAATAAATGTATGAATTAACAAAATAAATGCATGAAGCAAAAGATAATAAAAGCAGAATTGAGGCCAAAATCAATACACTGAAAAAAGTTCATGGTCAAATACTTAAACAGGGAAACAAATTGTTTTTTCGTGAATATTCTGTATAGTTTTTTTTTTTCAAAAAAAAAATGTGAAACTATATCAGCTCTCTACAAAAAAAATTCTAGACAAAAAGAAGCATTGCTTCACAGCAGGCCATCTTAAGTGATCGATTTGATTCCCATAGAGAATACTAGTGAAAATATACACTTATATACGAGGTGTGATCAAAAAGTAAGGTGAATTTTGAAATTTAGCGGGCTACATCCGTTCGATCTTCGATTTTTTTATTTGGTTATGTTGGTACACTCGTCTCGAATGTATGTTCCAAATTTCAGCTATGTAGCATGTTTAGTTTGTTGGTGAGAGGCATAAAAGTTAGAAGTGTTTTGCAGGCTCCACGATTTTCCGCTGTCGAAAATCATGGATCAAAGAGTTTGCATTAAATTTTGTGTGAAAAATGGAATCAAGTGCTCCAAAACACTTGAAATGTTGAAAGTGGCATACGATGAGTCTACTTTAAGCCAAAAAAATGTTTACAAGTGGTATAAACTCTTCCAAGAAGGCCGAGAAGACACCAACGACGAACCTCGTTCTGGACGCCCCAGCACGTCAACAACTGATGAGAACGTTGAAGAAGTGAAGAAAATAGTGTTGGGGAATCGTCGAATTACCATTAGAGAAATTGCTGATGATATTGGCATCTCGTTTGGTTCGTGCCAATCAATTTTAACGGGTGTTTTAGACATGAGACGTGTGTCAGCGAAGTTTGTTCCGAAATTGCTCAATTTCGACCAAAAGAACCGTCGCATGAGCATCGCCCAAGAGCTATTGAATGACGTCAACGACGACCCAGATTTACTCGACAGGGTCATAACAGGTGACGAAACATGGGTATACGGTTATGACATCGAAACTAAGACTCAATCATCCCAGTGGAGGCATTCCGGATCACCAAGACCAAAAAAAGCACGCCAAGTTCGATCAAATGTGAAGGTTTTGCTTACAGTTTTCTTTGATTGCAGGGGCGTGGTGCATCATGAGTTCTTGCCACAGGGTAGAACAGTAAATAAGGAATATTACCTGCAAGTTATGCGCAATTTGCGCGAAGCAATCCGCCAGAAACGTCCGAATTTGTGGAAGAACAAAAATTGGCTTTTGCACCATGATAACGCCCCTGCTCACACATCGTTGCTTGTGCGCGAATTTTTGGCTAAAACCAACACACTAATGATGCCGCAGGCACCGTATTCCCCAAACCTGGCCCCCTGTGACTTCTTCTTGTTCCCGAAACTGAAGAGGCCCATGAAAGGACGGCGTTTTGCAACGATTGAGGAAATAAAGACGGCATCGAAAGAGGAGCTGAACAAGATCACAAAAAATGATTTTTTGAAATGCTTTGAGGATTGGAAAAAGCGTTGGCACAAGTGCATTATATCCGAGGGGAATTACTTTGAAGGGGACAAAATAAAAATTGATGAATAAATAAATATTCTTTGAAAAAAATAAAAATTCACCTTATTTTTTGATCACACCTCGTAGATGATCAAAAAATTCAATTCGAGTCATTTCAAAAATATTGTAATACACAATTCAAAATTTTAATCGGTTTATTCGTTGATAATTATTAACAAGATAAGACAATACTTTCTCTTGTAATAAAGTAATAATGTAAAATAAATATTTTTATGATTTATATTTGATGATGTTTCGTATTTATTGTATTTTAATACAAATACATACTCACTTTCTCCATATATACATTTCTCACTTTCTCTCTCTTTCTATATATATATATAATATAACAAACATGAAATACTGATTCAGAGATTGCCGTTACGTCTCCTATAACTCTCTGTATGAAAAAAATTCAATTACAAATCTCTGCAGTGCGTTATCGTCTCACGCTAGAGACGACCTTTATCATTAAATATTATCTGCACATCTCTATACGCACCGTACATATCTATCATTTTAATTTTATACTGCCTGTCCAGTCACGTACTGAATTTTTTATCGTCGACAGATATATAACCACGTTGTTTGTGTGTTATTGTCATACGAGCCAACAATGGCAACGACCAATTCCGTATGGATAGATAAAATAAGCGAGATGAACGGAACGAGACCCATCGATTCTTTAATATCTCGAGATGCAGACGTGATTTATTTGTCCATACTGTGTAGAATATAAGATTCGATAATGATGCTGACATTTTAAAAGTTTCCAGAAACTGATCATTTATCAAGTTTAGTGGAATTACATCGGCCGTTCATTGTCGAAACATTAAATTGATCGATGGATGTTTTCGATGCGGTTTCTTCTATGATGTCTCGTATTCGAGCTGCCCTCGTGCCGCTCAAAATTCACTGTTTCCACAATAGAAAATCACTTAGCGTCGTAAGTGATTTCATAAATCGGTCAATTGATTGCGAAACTTCCGTTTATTTCTTTCCGATAGAAAAAAAAGTTAATTATTTCGTTCGACTTTTTTCTTCGACATAAAAAGAACTGACCAATATGTTTTCTATATAGTTTTTACAAATGTTGAAGATACTTGTGTATTTTCAGATTAATTTCTAGACGTTTTTAAATTCGGTCGTTCTTTTACTTACGATAAATCTAATGAAGTTCAAACAAATTAAACCCTTAATTAATTTTATTTTTATAAATTAATATGTTACTAATAGAAATTTATACAATAAATAATTAAGATCGATATTATTAAAATCTAATGTTCTATTCAATTATTATAACATAAATATTTATTATTATTAAAAACCTATTAAACGTCACTATATAATTTATTGCAAGCATCTTGATAAATTTCATGACTCGTTTCAATTCTGAAACAATAAATAAGATATATATATATATATATATATATATATATATATATATATTATACTGTTTCAATTTATTTGTAAGTTGACAAGCGAACAATCTTCAATAAATTTGATTAAATCTCAGCTTGCAATAAACAAAGTCGATATTTATATTGATCGACGTCTTGTATACTCGTTTAATATTTTCATCTCGACGCGTCGTATGATTCGAATAAAAATTTCAGTATCAGAAATTTATTTCGAGAAGAAATATGTTTTTTAAACGATTGGAAAAGACATAAGACGAATGAACATTATTTTTAAAAAAATAATAAATATTACAGACTGATAGTTGTTTATATATCAAAGTATTAATAGTATATATGATATATTTTATTTCATTATTTTTATACTGACCATAGTAAAAACTGAATACTTTGTTTGGTTTAACTGATTACTGCAAATTAAAATCTCCATAATGTTATTAGGAGTATTAGTAGATATATATTTATTTATTTTTAACCTTTTTTTAACTTTTCCAAAACACATGACCTAATTTAAACTATAAAAAATACTACTTTAATTATTCAAAAAAATAATCATTTCAAAGAACAGGATAATAAAAGGGTATGAAATAATTTAACCTTGCTATTAAGTGAGAACTAAAAACCCTAATTCCTTTATTAATTCTAAGCAGTGTAATTAATAATTTACTGCATATAAATCTTAATAAAAACAAAAATTTAAATATACATAAATTCATTATTGCAGATCACAACACCAAATATATATATATATATATATACGAGAGTCGTTTGATAAATATGGTAAAAAAGTAAGAAAAACTAAATTGAAAAATTTAATTAAATTAAATAATTGATTTAATTAAACAATAAATACATTTACCATAATGGCTTTATGATACAAAATACGAGAGTGACCTTTAATTAAATTAAATAATTATATATATATATATATATATATATATATATATATATATATATATATATATATATATCTACTCATAACTACATTTATATTTTGATATTTTTATACGTTACAATTTCCATACAGGTATTTACTTTGTAATCCTATAAAATCTCATATACATCAATCTAAAATTCGAATATATACATAGATACATATACTAAATCCTCTTTATTCATAAAACCAATGATCTGCATTCGAGCAACGTACCATCGGAGGATTTAGTACACAAAGCTCAAGTTAGATGCACCATTTATTACATATGAATTGTAATAAATATATATATATATATATATATAAATACATACATACATACATACATATATACATACATATATACATATATATATATATATATATATATATATATATTTATATAATTTAGCTATTTAAGTTTGTTACAAATTATGAATACAGTCACATGCTCATAGTACCTTTTAATTCCATTATATTGATATTATTATTATTATTATTTATTTTAATATTAACATGTTGTTCCTTCTCTATTCCACTACTGCTTCCTTTCGAATACCCTTTCTAAATAAATTCTCAGTATTTATATTTAATTTTTATTTGCCATATTTAGAATTTTTATTCCAACTACAGACTAAATTAATTCTTTAAATTTTTCAGTACCTCACATACAAAGAAGTGTTTCACAGTTTCTGCTCTTTTTATCTCTCTCTCTCTCTCTCTCTGACTGTCTATTTATATATATATATAAGATAAGAAGAAAAACAAGTAGATTCGAAAAAAAATAAAGTTATAAACATTATAACAAAGGTAAAAAGTTTAAATTAGAAATGAGCCGATTACAGAACAAAAGAGAAGACCATCTATGGATAATAGAAAGTATTGATTATGAACACAAAAATATAAAAATGTTTAAGAAATTACACGTGAATAGAGAGAATAGAGACAGAACAAAAGATAAGATATATCTATGGATAATAGAAAGTATTGATTATGAATATAAAAATGTTTAAGAAATTACACGTGACCATAGAGCGAATAGATATTTGAAAACCTATATATATATATATATATATATATATATATATATATATATATATATATATATAATACAGATATATTAATAAAAAAATATACAGTTCAAATTCGTATCTATACAACTGATAAAAATATTTTCATATAAATTTTCTTTTCTTTACTCTGTCGAGAGATAAGAGAATTTATTATACAAATATGAAAATTCGGTATCTGACCTCAACTACTAATTTATTCTTTATATCTACAGATTTTAATGAAAATATTTACATTTTTTTAAAAAAAATCTATTTTTTAATATATAAGCTTGTAAGGAGAAATATATTTGATTTAATACAAAAAAAATAGAACTTTTAAATAATTTACATAAACAAGTATGTCAAAAGATTTGTTATTCTAAAAAAAAAAATGGATCCGGCTTATTTATTAAAATATTCAGATAGAAGTGATGAGTTACATCTACATAATAAGTGAACTGAGAAAATTCTCACAACGAACTTTACATATATATAAAATTGAATTTCTAAATCGAATAATGAAAATATTTGTAAGTAAATCTAACAAAGACTATAATCTGTTTACTATCATATCAAATCAATTGCCAATTGAGTATAAAAAGAAACTGTAACATTTAGTTTAGTAAACGAATAAATATCTTCAATACTTTTAGACTATATATTCTTCATGACGTTTAGAAAATAAGCAGTGTATAAAAGAAGTACCGAATCGATATTAAAGTGAAATATGTATATATGTATATTCACGGTTTCGGTTCATTGAAGTTTTATAGATAGAGTGAACATCGGTGTGTCGATAATGCAAGCAGTGAATAAACGACCTTACTGTTGCATGTAAAAAAGAAAAAAAACCAGCATGAAATAAAACACGCTTTAACAGTGATTCTCAATGGGAAACGTCGATGCATTCGCGAAGAACTAAAAATTGTTGAATGTGTTGGATATAAACGAAAGCAACGACAGGAGATCTCTGGAGGAAACGATATGCACCCAACGCAATTTACCAGTCTCGTGTACGTCAGGAGCTAAGACACTCTGTTATGTCTCCTAATACATATCGACGTATCTGTCAACATATTCGACAAATATGTCGTAATGTCTAGACATAATCCTAAAATTGCGGTTTACTCTGTCATAAAACGAAATCAATTTTTGCTGAATTTAGAGAATCGTCTAAAAGTTTCAATTTAATCTCGATGGTTCGAATGCTTATTGTATTTAATCAATACGTATCACACGACATAAAATGTACATTCATTCTTTTTAAATCTCTCTATTCTACATTTTCTTTTCAGTCAGTTAAACATAAATCTCAGTCTTTATAGATTCATTTTATATACGAATTATAATATTAAATATTACATTTATAGTTTAAAAACACAAATTATATAGAGTTAAAAATTATTTCAACTTAGATTCAACTAATTAACATTGTATATTACTCTAAAATACATATTTACTTTCATTATTTTTTTCAATAAATAACTGGTTTAATTTTTAAAAAATCAGTTATTTTAGATACAAATTAAAAATTTATAGAAGTAATTTATTGCAAAAAAATATAAATATATATACGAGGTCGTTTGATAAGTCCGTGTAAATTCCGAAAGATGGCACCACTGGTGCATATCGAGGTTATTTTTAATTAGTAGCACCTCTTGGAAGAACACACATCAAGTTTCAGCCATATCGGTCTATTCCTTTGTGTTTGACAATCGTTGGAATCAAGGACATCGAGTGATTGTCAAATAATGGACGAAAAAGAATTTCGCGTGTTGATTAAACACTACTTCATTAAAGGCAAAACGCCTCAGGAGACTAAACAGAAGCTTGATAAACATTATGGTGACTCTGCACCTTCGATTAGTGCGGTTTATAAGTGGTTTCAAAATTTTCGGAGTGGCCATATGAGCACAAGAGACGCTGAACGTTCTGGACGCCCTGTTGAGGTCACCACTCCAGAAATCATTGATAAAATCCATGATATGGTGATGGATGACAGAAGAGTGAAAGTGCGTGAGATTACTAGTGCTGTAGGCATCTCGTGTGAACGGGTACATAATATTTTGCACCAACATTTGGACATGAAAAAGCTATCCGCCAGGTGGGTGCCGCGATTGCTCACGATCGACCAAAAACGAGGTCGTGTGAAGTGTTGCAAGAACGGTTTGCAGCTGTTTCAGCGAAATCCGCAGGACTTTAAGCGTCGTTTCATCACTGTAGATGAAACATGGATACATCACTACACTCCTGAGACCAAAGAGCAGTCTAAACAATGGATTATCAAGGGGGAATCTGTTCCGAAAAAGGCGAAGACAATTTCATCGGCCGAGAAAGTTATGGCGACTGTCTTTTGGGATTCGCAAGGAATAATCTTTATCGACTATTTGGAAAAGGGTAAAAACATTACAGGTACATATTATTCATTGTTATTGGATCGTTTGAAAACCGAGTTGCAAGAAAAACGTCCCCGATTAGCCCACAAAAAAGTCCTCTTTCATCACGACAACGCACCAGCTCACACCTCAGCAGTTGTGGCCGCAAAACTAATGGAAATAGGGTTCCAAATCGTTTCACATCCCCCCTATTCTCCAGACTTGGCTCCATCGGACTATTATTTGTTCCCTAATATGAAGAAATGGCTCGCGGGAAAAAGATTTTATTCGAACGAGGAGGTGATTGCAGGAACGAATGACTATTTTACAGACTTGGACAAATCCTATTATTCGGAAGGGATCAACAAACTAGAGCAGCGTTGAATGAAGTGTATAAACCTAAAAGGAGACTATGTTGAAAAATAAAAACGATTTATTCAAAAAAATGAAGCAGTTTTTATTTTTACACGGACTTATCAAACAACCTCATATGTGTGATTCTAATATATTCAAAATTTGAGAAATGAATTCATATTTCTTAAATTTCGAGAAAAGTATGCATATAAATGCACATAGAAGATTAATAGAATGAAAGGTGATTATTTAGTGAAATATATTCATACCTAGATAATAAAATGAACGAATACCATCAGTCGCGTACCACTAATCATGATTGTGACCTGCATGTAAAACAAACAGAAGAAGTGCTGAATACATTCAGTTCAGTGCCTTATGTTAAAATGTGAATCATTACTTGACATGCATTTATTCACACACATACACATATACACACATTCGCATTCTCTATTATTTATACGAATGTGTGTGGGTGTGTATAAGTACTGATCGAGTGGTTGAACCAGGAAAGTCGTATCGGAGAGTCAGAGAACACGTGACGGGATATTTGAATGGTGCACGACGGGATCCGGTGAAAGGCTGCGGTGAAGATGATGGGGTGAGCAAAACGGGTAAGAGGTATAGAGTACAGATGGGTCCACGAATTAATTCGTTCCCGGGCGCCACATGACGTGATGGCCCGTCGCGAATTTGTTTCCCGTCTCAATGCGGTGACGTTATGACGTTGATTCCATTTTCAGTGAGTTTAATTCGCCGGACTGACTGTCGAAATTTACAAACGTAACTCAATTACAGTTTACAAAATTAAATATGCATGAACACATGTACTATTTTTTACATATGTATATGAATTATTTGATATAAGTAATGACATAGAATTTAATCATGTAACATTATTAATATTTCATTTTTTCCTGTTCTGAAAAAAAAACTAAATGTATTATCGATATTTATAGTTGAAATCAATTAACTTATATACAGACACCTTTTTCTACACTATTTTATTAGTTTTTCAATATAAAAAAACTTACAAAATAAAGTACTTTTTTTACAAGTACATAAAAAAATTAACCACTTAATAAATGTTATAAAAATTTACGATTTTAAAATACAATATGTATATTGTGTGTGTTTTTATGTATATAAATATACAAATACATTATTCCAAATTGAATTATACAAAACTTTTTAATATGTTTTCTCATTTTTAATTTCTTTTTAATATGCTCTCCCAAAAAAGTAATAAGTAACTTCAAGTAACAAATGCAAGTAAAAAAATTTAAAGTAAAATACATATTAATTCATTACATGAATAAAAATTAATATTTTAATTATTTTCTAAATAATTTTATTATTCATTATTTCTTGTATGAAATTCTTTAATAAAATATATTCGTTATTTTAATGATTAACATAAAATATTGATTATAGACTTTTGTATCTGAACTAAAAAAGAACTAATGCATTAAATTCCAATTGAAAATACTAAAATATGTTCAAAAGTTTTACAACAATAGCGAAACGCGAAAAATATGAAAAAAAATATTGTCTATTCGAAATTTTCCTCTGCAAAAAAATCACGTAATTTCTTTTTCAAATAACACCATAAATTATTCAATCGTCGAAAATTCGATTCACGCAATTTAAATGAAAAATACACACACACAAGTATAAGCGCTCGGAACTAAATTCCGGTGCCGTGGAGGATACCTCTGAAGCCGGTATCTTAATATATGTAATTTCGACGGAGGGCGTCATATATTTCCTGCGACCGCTAAGAATTCCTCGGCGATGAAGAACGCATCGTCTCCGTCGTTCTTTGCCCCGTACATCATCCATCTCTCAAACCTCACGTGACTAGTCGTCAACGTTTTCCATCAGAATACAGTGTTGTCAGGCAAAAATGATACGGACATTCGGATGAAAGTTTAAATTGTTTGAACACGATTGCAAATATTTAAAATTCAATAGTGCGATATTTTAAATTAACTTTTTTTAATAATGAAATGAAATAAATATAGTTTTTTTAACATTCTTCTAAACGATAGATATTAAATGTATATTTAGTACGATTTTAGAGCGTTTAACCTTCCATAATTTATCAACAATTTTACAGAAATCATTAACATATACAACTATCTAAAGAATGATTACAATAAATAACTACTAGGGACTCAGAAATTTTCTATCATTGAAATAATTACAACAATCCGAAAGAAAATCATTATCTCATAGATGACACTCTAGTATCGTCAGTACATCCGGAGATGGAACATCAATTAACAGGTATTTAAAAGAAGTAACATTTAGTTAAGTAAAAATCGTTCCAAGATTATAACCCCTGCTATCTGATTTACAATCCCGAACAATATTATTATTGTTAATATTTCATATCTAATATAAGTGAACTCGTTCAGTTAACAAAATCTTCTTTCAAATGATCGCTGTACAAAAACATTTCACGCATTTAAACATTTCGATTAAGCATAAATCACTCACTGCCGTGAACTTTTCGTATCTGAATCCCCTGTACACATTGGCGAGTATTCGTCCGTAACGCGCGCGATCTAAATGCAAAAACACTTCGTTCAATTTGGTTTCATTTGAGATGAGTTATACTAGATAAATATTATGGCTCTGAAAATTAGGGAAAACAGGCCGTCGGGCTACGGAAAAATTACCGGCCGTGTTTTTTATGTATTATTCATGACACTTACCTACGTGCATGACGTAAAGTAGCTACGGATTAAAATGAAAGAAAGCCGACTGAGACGTGTCAATCTGCATAATTTTTTTTGCACTCGCCGGCTGATACCATAATTTATTTTATTTTCGGTTGAGATAATTACGTGGATGCGTCCATTGAAGAGTTTTATCGTGCTTGCTTTATTTCGCAGAAGTTTTTAATATATTCTATTATGAATTTTATACAACGGAAATATACTTGAATACACGATGAATTAGTTAATGAGCAGAGTCCGAAAAAGAATTTCTTTTTAAAACGAGCTTGTTGAATTCAGTTATAATCTTTTTTAATTTAGGTAGATATAGATATATAAAAAATACTCGAATAAACGTTAAGATCAAAAATTTAAATAAGGATCAAATGAAATTAAACATGGTTCAAATATTTATTCAGTTTTATGCATTCATGCCCATTTACGCACTTAAAAAAATGGTATTTTTTTAATACGACCTGTGATTGTTTTTAAAAAGGAGATGAGAATAATAATTCAAAATGAAATTATATCTCATTTTCAGTTACTGAAAAATTGTAAACGAATAAAATAAATTATGAATAAATATCATAAAATTATTTCTCTAGAAACATATTTCTAGATTTATAGCAAAATCCTATTTTTTAAAAAAAGATAAAGAATAAACCTGAGGATTAAAAAAATATACACAAATAAAAACAAAAATTTATTCACGAATGTCTTTAATTAAATCCAAAATAATATTCGAAATCGTATTCAGTCTATTTGATTATTCCATTACCAAAGTAATTATTAAATGTACGAAATCTTCTAAATAATGTATCTAAAATAAACTAATTAAATATTCCATTTACTTGTGTTTAATCAACTTGCAAATTATAATACAATTTAAAAATTCCAATACCGCTATTAAATTCTACAAATAATTAATAGATTAAACCGATACTCATATCGCTGTCGCAATGCATAGATAATATTCTATAAAACTTTCAATACAAATTATCAATTTTACTAGCAACATATTTGTTGATTGACTTATTAATATTATTGATTGTGTTCTCACAACTGTTTTATACATTCGGTGTATAATCAAATCAATTTATAATTAGTTCCAATTTAAAATATGCAATCGCACGAAAATTGTTAATTAACTCACTACGATAATTTCATTATCTACTTTGTT
Source organism: Neoneuromus ignobilis (assembly GCA_029203775.1). Taxonomy (NCBI): domain Eukaryota; kingdom Metazoa; phylum Arthropoda; class Insecta; order Megaloptera; family Corydalidae; genus Neoneuromus; species Neoneuromus ignobilis. Next base: position 18,534,778 of record CP092096.1, on the reverse strand, counting down.
TTATTTGGTTTATCGTTCAAATAAAACGATAAAATTTATTGCTAGTTTTTTAAAAATTATGAAAAAAAACGATTATATATACTGAAACTTGAACAACTGTCGATAAAAATACAATCTTGAACAAAAACAAGTTATTTTAAGAAACTGTCTACAAATAAAACGATTAAGATGATCCGAACGACAATTCTCGTTTAATATGAAATCCTAGTCTCGTACATGGAAAAAAGTTCGAAAATTATTTCACGGTAAACAACCATTATAGAGAAAAAAAAGCATGTACATAAGAGCGAAACATATAAATATTCACAATGCCAAGAAAATTACAGCATCAACATTTTTCAAATCGTACAACGAGACTAAAAATTATCTGTTAATGGCAGCCAACGGAGCCTTCTGCTATTCATTCGACCATTTGTACCGTGAAAACAGTAAAGCACAGCAAGTAAACAAAATGCTTGTGGGGTGAGACGAAAAATTAGATGGGAGAGGGTTACGGAAGCATGATTGTAATGTCTGATGGGTGGTTGGTTGTTGGATGGTTAGCGAAGTAGACGAGATGTTTTCGGCCTGTGTAAATGCGTGTGTGTTTCTATTCATATAGGTTAGTGCATACATACACACACACACACACACACACACATATATATATATATATATATATATATATATATATATATATATATTCATATTTATGAAAAAGAAAACAAATTCAAATCAAAGGTAAAATGTCAACGTCGAACTAAAGATCAGCGGATATCAATTTGCTGACGAACGACTTCGAACTTGGATTAATAATTATTTTTTTCAATTTCCTGTTATACTTTTATAGTAAAAAAGGTATATTTTATATTTCAATTCATTCCTCATAATGTTTTTATGAGAAATAAGACATTTATTTAAAAAAATCAGACAAAAATTATCTGAAATAATCACTAGAAAATGAATACAATATAATTAGTTAAAAATATTATCTTACATATCATAAATTAAATCAGTGTAAAGAAAATCTGGAATTAACTAGAATTTTTATGATGATTTTAAAAGAAAAAAGATATTAATTATTATTAGAAAAAAATTTATTGCAGTTTTCCAGATATGAAATATTAATATTTTTATTTATAAATTAAAAACAAAAAGACATTTTAAAATTTTACTGAACTCAAATATTTATTGCATGTATTGAAATTTTATTTAATCAGTTTTGTAACAAAAATTAAAACCAATATGAAGCTGTTGAGAAGAAAATAAATTCTCAACTGGAATTTGAATCAAATAGTTTAATTAAAAAAATCCGTACTAAATAAATATTATTTTTTATAAAAATGTACACCACCAATTGGAATTAAAAATTAATTTAAATATTTCACAAACTAGAGAACAAAATATGAATGTATGTAAAATATTTTAATAAGAAAATATTTGTATGTTTCATATATTAAAATTTTATCTAAACATTGTTTGTTTTCAACAATTTCTACCTTCATCGGTATATTTATAATGAGCAGTGTTTTTACTGAACATGTTTCATTTTTCAAATTTTATTCTATCTACTGTAATATTTATATTATTTAAAATAGAAAACATCCATACAATATGCAAATTAACAAAACGTGAACACATCACATTGTTCTACATGTTTCCGAGTGTTACGTTCTGCTCTCATCATCAAATAATTTATATAAATATACACATACAGACACGTTGAAAATGCGTATGATTAATTATTACACAACTAATAGATTCATACTATTGTAAGCGGTCGACAGTTTCGCATACAAAGATATACAACAATTCGTATGTAAGCCGCCACAGCAATAACATCCAACAACAAACAATAATACAATATGAATTAATAATAATAATACACGAGCTTTAAAGCACGGAACAAGCTCTAATCTAGCACATTAAAACCTAGTCATATCTTTAGAAATAAAGTAAACAATAATTTATGTGAAACTTAACAATGACTTCTAGACGATGTCTGTATTTAAAGACAGATTATCAAATAATTTAATAACTATTAATCAGAAACATACACACTATATCTAACACGAAATTAATATTAATAATCTTATATGCAAATGTAACGGACTTCGAAAGGAAATGACTAAAACAATACAGTTTGTCTGTATATAATTATTCACATATTATTCATATCAGAAATAACAATTGTATTTTAAATCATTTTCAGGACTTCTCACAACTAGTTTATCCTTTTTTACATATATTTTTTTCATTTAAACTAAATTTCAGTTCAAGTTTTAACAGAACCATTTTAATTCAAAATTAAAAAATATTTTTATATAATTATTTAAATTATAAAATCGCAGTAAATGAATTAAATTAAATTAAATTAAATATATTAATATTACATACATACATTTCATACAATTATATATATAGAGAGAGAGAGAAATTAAAAAATTGAAACAACCAAGAATGAGTTTTCAAGCTTAGCAAAATATACAAATGTTTATCTGGATATAAAAAGATGAACAAAAACTGATTGTTCTTGATTAACAATAATATTTTTTTCGAATAACCAATTTTCAAAAAATATATTTATTTATCGAAAAAAAGTCGAACACGAAACGGTTGGAGAATAATTAAAAAGATAAATAAATAAACAGAGATGTTATGAGATATCCTGCAAAATTAATATTTCATGTTGACAGAAATTTTCAATTTCTAAAGACAACAACAATGAAATACGCCCATTTCAAATAAACATAAACAAAAGTATCGGATGCTGTAACATTCGCAAGATATGAATGGATTCGATGTTTAAAAAAACTATGTTTAAATAAAAATAAACATGAACATTCATCGATTTTCATTTGTATGGAAGATAGTCATCAATCTTGACAAATACAATTATGTTATCGAATTAAACAGAGTATTAGTAGAAGAAATTAAAATCTATGTACGTTTAAATAACTCGTTAACATAATATTTGTAAATGAAATGAACAGGAGAATAAATATTAAATAGAATCAATTTTGAAAAAAATAAATACATTATTAAGTTAAATATAAGGCCATCCAAATGTGACGCCTAGATTTGTGTTTTATTAAAAATAAACATGTGTATAGTTTCTTTTATTTCTTTTTAATAAAACAACAAATGTAGACGTCACATTTGGATAACCCTATAATATTTTATGTTTAAAGAAAAAAGTATTTGATGAGTATAACCTATTTATTCTCACTTATGATATTGAAACAGGGAAAAATTCAGTGACTCGGATAACAAATAGAAGCATAGAAATATGCTTGTTAAAAATGTCATGTAGATACAAGAAGATAAACGAGTATATATAAAACAGCATAAATGTTATATGTATTATAATAAAACTGAATATTTAAAATAGATCAGTCATAGCAATAAAATAAGACCCCTGATTTACAATAGAAATTAATGATTTGAAATTCAGAGATATAAAAAAATCCAAGAAGAGACACAGATAAAACAATAAAGAAAAAACCGGTGTGTGTACTTATGTACGCACGCCAGAAATGAAACTTCTTTTTCGTAAAGTAATAAAAAGGTAAGTGGTCAAGCGCATGCCTAATACTCGTAAATAAATAAATTCGTCAGAATAAAGGAAATAACAAAATGAAGAAATGTAGTAGGGAGAGAGGTGATAAATACACGGGATGAAAATTTAAATAGGAAATGATCAATTTTTTAAATAAATTAAATTTTTACAATTATTTCATATTAAGTAAGATTAATATTTATTTTCAAATTAAAACTTTTATAAAATTATGAATTATGAATATTTATTCGTTTGGAATTTCTTCGTTTTCGATTACTTCCTCCAGTGGTGACTGAGTAGGTATAAACGATACAATTAGTTTTTGATAAATAAAATTTTTGCGCAATAGACTTTACCATCTTAAAGCCTGTAAAAAACTTTTTTTTTAATTACTATCATCTCATATAATAATCATTAATTACTATCTCCTCACTACCCCTCTGCCATATGCTCTATGTATACTATGTACTCGTATATTAGATTTCTGCTGTGTAGATTCGGTACGTAACTTTCGTTGTATTTTAAAAAAAAATTACCCCAACGCCGCTAAAGAAATTTCATTTCAAAAACAATTCACAACTACTTATAGAACTTGACTGATTTATTATCAAAGGACTTATAAGAAAACCAATTGTAATTACTGTCTTCAAGTAAATATCAAGTAATGAAGGAATATGTCAATAAACAATGTTTGATCACACTCATTTGTGTAAAATCGTCTTAGTATCTAATGTTGACATTGTTTTATTTTGTTGAACAGTTTGATCTTAGAGAACTAAGGTTTGATTACTTGAACTTCTTTAGCAAGAATTTTAAAATTGATTGTGTTCTTTAGACACTATTGTCAAATTATTTACAACCTGTTTAATATCAGTTTAATATATAGAGTCATCCAAATGTAACGTCTAGATTTGTGTTTTAAAATAAACAAAAGAAACTATACACATGTTTCCCTATACACATGATTAATATTAATTTTAAATAAATTCACCCCAACGCTGCTAAAGAAGTTTCACTTCAAAAATGAGAAGATCTGTTTGTGTGGAATAAAAGATGAAAGTTTTGGAAAAATCCTTCATGCAGTAAAATAAAAAATCTTACTATATATCCACACTAAAAAAAATTAATAATTAAAAATTAAGAAATATGAAAAACAGGACATTAAATCTCATTTCAATTGAAATCACATTAGAAAAAAAATTTTACATCACATTATTCATTATTTATTTTTATTTATAAATGTTATTCAAAAAATTAATTTGTATCACTCTAATCTAACACAAATTTACGCAACGGATTACAATTTTAAATAAATAATTTTTATCAGGCTAACATTTCACTAAAAATATTTCTATAACAAAGAATTTATTCATAATCACTGTCGTTCGTATGAAAAAAATTTAATACTTTTTTTAATTAAATTAAAGCTCGTGCTTTTAATAAAAACACCACATTTTCATTAAATAATTAGTTACAAAATGATACGAGTATGTCTATATAAAAATATACAAGAACGAAATGCTGCGACTCGTAATGTAAAATTACAAATAAAATTCTTTATAGACTCTGAACAACGTCTTAGTACTTTTTTATTACTAAAATAATATAGAACTTGAAATGATGAATAAAATTCTTTATTTATACTTTTTTACTGTCGAGTGCTTGTACTTGTAAAAATATAATTGTACAATGAAACATTCTCTGTGAAAATGGACATATATTTTTGTTGAAAAAAAAACTATTACAATTGATTCTTCAGATTGTTACATTATACAGATCTCTATACAAGTTTCAATCTATTTCAACATATGGCGAAAGAAATACTGGCGAATCCAACTCCCAACGTTGTAAAGACCAATTTATTATTTAATTAAGAGGAGATAAAACAGACCTAATACTCTGTGATATATTTTTTTAATTTATTTTAATGTTTAATACTGAAATTTACTTCACGAAAGAATAAATTTTAACGATATTTTCGAAACGATAATAATAAATATTCCTCAAATACTACTGACCATTCTATTCGATATATCTCGTATGGTTTTTCAATTCAGAAAAAATATATTCCAAGAATGGAAATATCTAACGTATACAAATTTATTATTTTACTATTCGAGTTCGACCAGACAGCTTGTAAAATATACGTGTATATAAAATTCAATTTAGTCCATGTAGAAAAAGTACACTCTTCGCCAGTGAATAATAGATACAGTTACTAGCTATCAGAATGTGTATGGTTGGTACTAGTTCGGTTCTCACTTAGAGCACAGACGTGTTTCTTCGATCGATTATAAATATTGGATTTATTGGATTAAGACACGTGCAGAATCCAAAAACGAACGGTTCTGTTTTAAAAATCAATGAAAAGTTTACCTCATCGATTTAATTCAAGTAAACTTTAATATGAAATATTTTTTATCAATTATATATATATATATATATATATATATATATATATATATTCAAAATCATATCACTACTCTCGATTGCAAATCTAGTTCATATATCAATCGTTGACAGTTTATAAATTCACATCACAATTCTATTATTGTTCTTTTTTTTCTCTTCGACGACTTCAAAGACATCTCTTCATCATAATTTTATCAAACGCATTTCCGACGCAACGAAAAAAAAATCAGAGACGAATGCAAAACGAAAAACATTACTAACAAGATAAACAAACATTCGTCGTCGTACTATTTTAAAAATTCTACAGACTGAGATTGTTTTTCTAAGCTTTCGTATATGCACACATGCTGTGTATAAAGCTTTTCGTATGCCCCCAATGTAATTTCTTACTGCTCTGAATTTTCTATTTAAAGTAAACTAAACGTGCATACATGCTCGTTGTTTTCGTATCCATATGGTACAAATATACTTCGTCCAAAAAAAATATGTTTTTTTTAAAAAAAATGTTTCAGACATCGTAAACATTTCAAACGTTTATTTTGTACAGAAAAAAAATGAATAGAAGACTTTTTTAATATCGATCTGATATATGTTTCTATTTACTAAAGCGAACATCGACATCTTCTACAATTGATAACATTAACTTCTGAAGAAATCACAACAAAACATAATACATACAAATATATACGATTCAAGACTTTTCTCTTAATTCAAAATAACAAATAGGAATGATTCAATTTTCTTCTGTCTTTATTATCTTGTTTAATGCATTGATTCAGTTTCCTCTGTCGAAACTGATTATCCTGAATAAACTTTATTTTCACTTTCCACCAATTCATAATGGATATTATTGATTTTCTTCTCTCTCTCTCTCTCTCTCTCTCTCTTTATATATATATATATATATATATATATATATATATATATATATATATGTAAGTGTATAATCTGCATCCAAAAATAATAAAAATCTAATAATATCTACTGAATATAACTTTTTATACGTGTGAATTTAAACCGTTAAATCTTCTTTTATATTCTGTTAAAATAAAATTTAAAGCCTATTCGTTTTAACGTCTTTCTTATTATCACTGTATAAAAGAATTATATCATTGTCGACATACATTTGATTCGTAAAACACAATATTCGAACAGAGTTATACACTTATTGCTCAAAAGAAAATTAATACAGATATCGCCCATCGAACAAAAAAGAAAAACATAACATTTCGAACATTATAAATTTGTATTAATTTTTTATATCGTCGATTACTGACGTCGTCGTATACGATTAAGTAGTATAAAAAATATCGTCGTACGAAAATAAAGGATCGCAATATTTCAGAATAACATTTTTTTCTACGATTTAAACGTTACGCACAAACGGGACTCCGTAACGACGGTGAAACCAATATAGTCGTAAAACGAAAAAGTCAAGCGTCGGGCATTTATTTCTATTCGTCACAGTGTAAAATAGAAATGACGAGACCTCGGAAAAAATAGGGGGCACGCTGATGGAGAGGAATTGCTATAAAATGTAAGTAATTCGGTCGCGAGAATTTCGTGCGATGGGACTGTTTCATGAGTCATAAACGTGTGCGCCCATTATTGTCGAATGATGGCTTTTTTTGATGGCTTTTTTGCGACGCTTTAACGACACATTGATATATATATATATATATATATATATATATATATATATATAAAGAGTTATCTGACCGTACACATTAAAAACTCAAATGAATTATATTAAAACCTACACTAAATTATATACTTTACCAGCCATTTTTCTCGGCAAATTATTTGACCTTTTTGATACTTTTATATATACAATTCACACATGTATACACATATAGAGCGAGAGGGGAAAGAAGGGAGATCAAAAGGAAGTAATTGTATAAATAAATTTCAACAGTGAAAACAGACTAATCTTATTTTTAAATATCAACAAACTTCTCTCTCATCTCATTGTATTATTAAATTAAAACAAATATTTAAAGGACATAGAGCAAGAGTTATTTAATACATGGATTCTGTGTGTTTGTTAAAAAATGTACATTTTATCAAATGATCAAAATTTCGAAAAAAATAACTTGTTGGCTAATTTCCAGTCAGTCAAAAATTATCAGACAATGTAATGAATAATACCAATTACCACTTAGCTAAAGATTTTTAGATCAAAAACAAATTAAACTAAATGGAATATAAATAGAAGATGAAAACTAGATATATATGACAACTCATTAAAACTAAAGAAACATTTATAGATAAAATAAATAGAAGAATAAAAATGAGGTGGTGTTCATTTAGAAAAAATTCTTATATAATAGAATCTAATATTCTTCTCTGTTTAAAGAAAAATCATTGTATCTTGCTTGTTCTCATTTAATATATTTAAACATGAGTCTTAAATGCTACAATAATTCAACAATTCCAGACAAGTATGGAAAGATTCATGTCAAGAATAACACGCAGAAATAGACAAAAAAAATATATTAAAATCAAAAATTATAAAAAAGCTCAAAAAAAAGACACGTGAAGTGATGGGATAGAAAAATGAGAAAATTCGTTGTGGATTGGAAGGAAAAGGCTTCTGATCGTTAGAAATGGTGATTTTCAGAGAGACGTTTATCTGTTGGTGATATAAATAAAGTGTTATTTTGTCATGAATAAATATAAGAGAGAATTATAAAAAAGATGTACGAACGATGATTATAAAAATTAATTTCAAAAGAAATCGAATACCAGTCTGAAAAATATCCGTACACCTATTTCATATAAATTCAACAAACGGTCCACAAAACTCCGATTCTGTATCTTTTTTCGATCAGTCGGTGTATAAAATTCGATACGTTATGTAAATGTCACACAACAGTGGATGATGTTCATACGCAACGGGCGTCCTTTTCCGTGAGTAAATTGAAAAAAAAATTTTACGCACGCACGCGTCTACAGGCGCGATTAAAGAAAACACGTAAAAATGTTTGATTCACATCGATACCTATATCTAACACAGTCAGATATGTGTTTTATATTCGTTTTATGTTTCCGGCCGTTACGTTCGTTTCGAGAGTAAAATTTTATTCCTTTATTTTTTTCCGAACCCGATTGAAATTCGCATGTATAACATATGTATAATGAATACAAATTGTATTATAATCTCTCGCGTTCTAATTTACTATGCATTGAAATGTGTTCTACGTACATCAGCTAATCAATATAGTATACACAACATACGCACACATACATATGTAATTGCAAGTATAAACATGTATGCATATATAATAGTAAGGGAAATTTAAAAATCAGACAAAGCGTCGAATCGATATCATGAAAAAAATATAAAAACTCTTACATACGAGTATGTATACACAAAAAAAAATAATTTCCTATTAAAAAAAAAATCGTATATATATATATATACAATGTTTCATAACTCATACAAATAAACGTCTAAACGAAACATATAGAGCACTAGTAACTAGTGTCATGAGATCGTAACAAGATTCAGTACTCGTTGAAAATCTTGAGATGTAACGTCGAACCGAGACAACGAGTCGAGAGAAAAAAGTACAGAGAGTAAAAAGAAGTTCGTAAGAGTTCGTCAAGAGATATTTGGTAGCAAACTCGAAATGTTCTCATCAGATAGTCATGTGTAAAGCATGCACGTCACGTATGCAGCTAAGTACAAGATGTAGGAGGTTGTAGTCACTCGTCTCTATTCGTTCGAATGAAATTCTAAATAAAATAGGAAAAAAAACCCTCTACGGTTTAATCGTAATTCACTGATTTTTTTCAATGAAACTTAACATTATGTATATGAAAAAATAATAATTCAGAAACTCTAAATAACGCAGGGAAAATTAACAAGAAATCAAGAACAGAAAATTGAAATCAGAAATGAATTACAAAAAAAAATTAAATGAAAATAACGTAAATCGAAGCTTAATTAAAGTTATTTAAAAAAATGTGTACCCCTATTAAATATCCTAATAATAAGTTTAAACGAGTGGTAACAGAAGATATTTAAAAATAAATTACTCTAATGTCTTATGTGTAATATTATTGACTTATTTATTAAATCAATTATTTTCTAAGTAAAAAATATATTGTCTGTAGTAATAAGGATTGATCAAACAGATATAAGGATACAAATTGTATATAAATACAATCCTAATTACCTCCAAAAAATCAAATTTATTCTTATCATTGTATACTATATTAAATATTTTTATTTGTATAATGATTTTCAATAAAATAAATTATTTTTTTTATAAAACCTAGTTATAATTTATTCACATGTACTTAAGTCAACAATAACCTAATAATGAAATGAATATTTGATCTTTATGAACAAAAAAAAACTTATTCAGAGTTATTAATTGCATTTGAACATTTATAATCGATTAACAATTACAAAAAATGAAATTAAATGCATGTTATCTCTTTTGAAAAATTACACTGCGAATTAGTGTTCGACATAAACAGGTAATTAACTTCATTATATTTAATTCAATGTTTTTCAATGAAAACTCATACTACAGTCCGTAATTTTTCATTCGATGAATTATTTCATTTCATTAATATTATTTTATATCGAAATAATAGACATCCACTGACAAAAACAAACATTTAATCCATCATATCGTTCTATATAATAAACATAAAACCATTCGTTTACACAAATATTTTACAGATTATTAATACTAATATATTTTGTGATACAGGTGAGAAAAAAATATAGATAAATAGTTTAGTCATATCATATCTGCTCTAATGCACTTGGCATGAAAATAATCTGATTTAGATTAAAAAATATCATACACCTAATTGAAAATCAATAATTTATTTATTCAATATATATATATATATATATATATATATATATATATATATATATATATTGAATAAAATAAATAAAACATCATCTTCATCCAGCAAGTAATACCGAAAGGGTTAAAATAACATCTGGCATCGATCGACAAAAACTATTCCGTCCGTCGATATAAATTCCACTTCCGTCAATAACATCGGCCTAGCCCATATTTCAAGCTCGTTCGTTCGCAATTTCTTATCAGTCATGTCAATGATTTAAGATATGCAGATCGTTCGACCACCGTCACGGTATCCACGGAGAGTAGTTTCACGCGCGTTTACTTAAGACGTCGCGTCTTGTTAGTTAACACGGCGGTGAACGATTAAAGGGGCGTCACGTAGTTCCGTCGAAGTTTGCAGTCGGTCGTCGAAGAACAAGCCGGCATGTAATTTCACTTCAGCCTTATATGTAAAGTTATCAAGTTAAGAAGTCTCGTGAACGCTTTTACGACCGACAAGTAATTGGTGAACGGAGTTACTGAAATTTTTTACTTGTACTTTAAGTGTTATTAACGAGTTTGCGTCGTTATGACATTGACTCGCAAGTTTCACTTCTTTATATAACTTTTGATAGATCTAAATGAATTGAAGATTAATTATACGTAATTTGCAAAGATAATAATCGTTTTTATTCAACTTACAATTCAAACCGGACATTTTTTTATATATTTTATCAAGTATTTTAATACTAAATGAAAATTATTTGTTCAAAGCATTAAATATAATTAATCTTAATGAATTAAAATTCTTACTACATGAAAAATTACAACACAATGTATCTTTTATCATTGTATAATTCTAGTAAAATAATTAAACGATATGAAATTCAAGATATTTTAATAACTGGAAATATAAACTAGCATTTCTTCTATCATTAATAATTCCCATAGTTTTAGAAATAATATGTACAAAAGCACGATATAAAATGATAAATAAAAAAATATATTACAAGATAATCATTCTTAAGCAGATAATATAAGAAGATATTGATTAATTAATTTCAGCCCAACTCGACATTCAATTCTACACTGAATCAGTAGTTATTCTCAAATATAAATACAACCTTATAAATTTTTAACACAATATATACATATATATATATATATATATATATATAGAGAGAGAGAGAGAGAGAGAGAGAGAGAGAGAAAGATCCTAATGAGACTGTAGGACTAAAGGTTATATTCTTCAGTATCATTTAGGCCATCCTGTATGTATGTGTATATATATATATATATATATATATATATATATATATATATATTGCAATTTCCGCGTTAATGAAATACGGAAACATTAACGACGCATCGTTGCTGTGGCAAATGCAGATGATCAAAATGATCGATTGGCTGTCGATATGTTTTGCAACTATATGAAAAAAAATACATCAATTTTTCATTATGGTAACGGATTAACGATACGCGTACATAATTCGAGGCGATTTAATGAGTCATCATTGCATTATTCGTAATTATATCGTTAGGAATTAATTAATTATGCGGTTTTGTTATAAAATATATCGATGATAAAATCATTGACACACATACATAAACATATATATATATATATATATATATATATATATATATATATATATATATATATATATAAATTTATGTAAGTTGAATTCAAAACAGTTTCAAATCAAATTAACAGAATTGAAAATAATCTCTAATAATATATTGTTGTATTTAAAAATATATATATATATAAAGTTTGTCAAGTTTTCCAAAATATATTTGAACTGAAGAACGAAAATATCAATGGTAAAAAATTACCTATTAAAAGACATGTCATCTTGCTAGAATTAAAAATATAGATTTTGGATTATCTTAAAAAGAGGAAAAAAATATCATATATTAGAAATCTTAGATGTAAATGAAGTAACAATCCGAATCATATAGAAAAATAAACAGAAAATTAAAACTTTGTATACAGCAGGTTGTATTTCCGCAAATATGACAACTCGTCCCAGAACACTAATAATTTGAAAATGGAAAAATCCCTTCGTATTTGAATTGATGATGTTTAAATGTCTATAAGATGGGAAGGTTTTGATGATATTAATCCTGAATATATTCAAGAATTAATATAAAAGAAGAGGCAGATGAAATAAACTTGATGGAAATCACACCTGAGATAAACTAAATTAATTCAGAGAACGATTGAACAGATGGAAATACATAAGTTCAAAATTTTACCCTAGAAAAGTCAAAACTTAGCGGAGCAATTGGAATTCTATTTTCTAAATGCAGATCCTTCCACTTAAATATGTAATACCTTATCAATTATTATTTTAATAAACATATTTTTCTCAGTTATAAAAAGAAAATAGTAAAATTTTCACCTTTTGGAACCTAACCCTATTTTTGTACTAGTCCATTGTTTCGTATAACAAGAATTCGAATTACACGGCATTTTTAAAAACCTAACGACCATGTTATTATATTGAGGTTACCTGTGTATGTGTGTATATATATATATGCAATAAATGAACAGAACTTAAAAAAATATAACATTATTTACAAGATTAAAACATTCAACTTACATTTTTATCTTGAAATGTTCTCAAATGTTGCTAATTACACATAATCAAACAAAAACTAACACAATTTTTTCACTAACATCACAATGGCTAATTGACATCTATTTCCAAATTATCTAAATCAGTCCATGAATGGTTAAATTCACGCGCATCCGCACTAGTTATAACACAGTTTGAAATTGTGACGGTATTAATTTATATTTTGTTAATATGTTTATTTAACCGACTGGGTAGCACAGTGGTTTACATCACCGCGTGTCGTACGGGAGATATTGCGTTCGAGTCCCAGTCGGAGAGTTCCTCATTGTTCGAGAGTTGAGCATATAAAGGCTGACAACCTCATCTTGTAAAAAAAATAGCTGTCCATTCGGGAGTAAAACCCTGGATAAGTGGAAAATGTCCGTCAGACGCTATAAAAACCATATATAATATGTTTATTGTGATTAAATTGTATCAAGAATTTTAATGGTTTTTTTATTATAGAAATTTTATAAATTAATTTTAAACTGTGTTAAAAAGATATCAATTCATTTAGAACATTATTTATACTAATTTTAAAATTGAACAATATTTGTTTAAGCAACGGAATTGAATAATATTACAAAAACTTATGAAATCAGTAATAAAAAAAATATTAATTTCAACAATTAATAAATACAAATTGTGTATATATATATATATATATATATGTGTGTGTGTGTGTGTGGGTGGGTTGATTGATTGGGTGGTTGATTGGAAATATGTTTAGTGTATGTACATAGTTATGTATGTATAATATATATAATTGTCTGTGTTTGTGTTTATGCTTGTGGGTAAATGATGTGATTATGTGTGTATATATATATATATATATATATATATATATATATATATATATATATATATATGAGTGTATTTGTTTATATATATGAGCTGTTATTTTTGAAAGAGGTATAAGTCCATTTTTGAAAAAAAAATCAATTGATGATAGTTTTAGTGAGACATAGATGTCCTCTTTTTATATTTATAATAACACAGTCAATGATGTACAATATTCTCATAAATTAATCAAAAGAAATTTTCTGCAAAATCCTATGGCAAGAATGTTTTTTTTAAAGTGGTATAAGTTCATTTATTCATTTATTGATATATTTAAAGGTTTGCATTTGAATTAACTAAAAAATACTGGCAAACGTTAATAAATTCAGGTTATGTTTTTAAAACTATAATTATTTTTAATAAAACACAAATCTAAGCGTCACATTTGGATAAGCCTATACATTTTTGTGACAATTTTTAATCATGATAATATATCAAAATCAATTTAACTGTAATCAAAATGTTATTTCAAATTTAATTCACTTATGTTTGCATTCTTCTATTGTACATATTTGTACATTTCATACGGTGTACATTAACTATATAATTACAATAAATATTATGTGCTATAGCATAAATTATTCAATAACATTTGTTTAATACTTTTTATTAATAATTATTTTGATATATTCCATTTTAATGTTGAGGTTATATGGTATAACATATTAAAGATATTTTTTAATAAAATAATTATTTATGTATATTCGATGAAATAAACATGAGAATAAAAATGGGATATCAACTAGTAAAAAATGTCTGCTTATGAAATCAAATACTTCTCTATATTTAAAAAGGAAAATCTTTGATCAATGCATCTACCTGTTCTTACTGATGTTAGTGAAATGTAGGCCTTAAATTCCAATAATTCAACAATTCCAGACAATATGTATAAGTCTGGGAAGATATATGTTAAGAGTATTATTATTATTATATATTATATTATTTAAGAAGCGATATTCAAAAATAAAATGGATTAAAAAGAGGACAAGTTTTTTTGTTAACTGAATATTTTACATGAATTTCATTATAACTCTCTACACATACATGCAGTACACAGCAGATATCTAAATATTCTTATTTATGTACGAACGTAATGAATGATTATTTATTGAGCTATACAATACGCCAAAGTCGAAATAAAGCCAAGCCCATCGAAAGCGGAAACACAATGCCTTTCAAAGCACTTTTTTTATTAGAGACGCGCAAAGTATCCATTAAAAGCGCGTTAATGCACAGTCCGCTTTTGTTTCGTACACAAAACGGATGCGACATCACGACATTGTCTTCCTCTTTCTTTATTTTATTCTTCGTAGCTTTCATTACCGGAACCCACGCATCGAACGGCGACCTTTTAAATTCCGTGCGTACAGTAAATTAACCATTAAGCATGTAAGCATACATTAAAATTTCAAAGATTGAATAGTTTGTCGTTCATGAAATTCAGTCATGGAGTGCTTTTGTTCAGCTTTTTTTAAGAAATTCTTCTATACATACACACACACTTATATATCAGTATATATATAAATGTGTGTGTGTAAATGTATACAGTATTGGACCAAGCTGAAGAAAAGGAAAATCCAATCTAGTGTAAATATGTATTGTGCGAGAGGAAACGTCACATCGGGCGTCTGTAACTCATAAAAAGCCCGTATAAATTTGAATGAATCTTTATGGGTCGAGTTCAATCAAATTCGGCTTAAATCTCGTGGCTTTGTAGAAAATTCTATGATACTTTTATAAGCGTCGCCGCACTCACACATTGAGTGAGAAATTTAGTTTCGGTCATGCGAATGATAGTCAACTTAAAGTGAACGTTGAAGAAAAGTTTTCCTCTAAAAGAAAAACATTCTTCAACGTTTGTTCGTTCTTAATTGTTATAATAAACAATTATTCTATCAGATGTATTTATTTTACTCGATTCTCAATCCATTCAATAACTACTTTTTATTATAAAAAAAACATCTCTAAGTAAGTGTAAAATGTGTACAATGTCCATTGAACCACCATTGTAGTAACATCATTTCCAAAAATAGAAATTGTAGATATGAAGAAATAGAAAAATAAATAAAAAATAAAATATTGTATTCAAAGTGAATTAGACTTCATACATGAATAAAATTAATTGGACATTTATTGCGAATTTATACACCCTAACAAATATTTTAAAAAAGAAAATTCAGATGTTGAAAATTGGAAGAGAAAGACCGATTAAAAAGCTTTTAGATATATTAATGGAGGAAATAAACATTAGTGGATATAAAGAAAACATAACTTTATAGAGACAAGGTGGTATGTTTAGAATATATATATATATAGAAAGAGAGAGGGAGTTATAGAAATATGGAGATAGAATTACAGATATGTATGTGTTGAGCTTATATCTGAATTGTATCATCTATTTACTATCAGTTAATCCTCTTGAAACTGAAATGCACTTGTATAATATATTACCCATCCTCATACAATCCTTTGTCAAATTGTATTTGTTGTCGTTCATTGAAGAGGTAATTCCACATTAGATCAAAATACAATCATAACATTATATCATATTCATCTATACATATATTTACATGTGAATGAATAACCGAATATCTAACACATATTTGAATATATATAATTTATAATAAAAGAGAGTAAAAAAAACTTCTTACAGATTTATTTAGAACATAAAAATGTACATTCACAATTCCTCAACGACAGATGGCTTTTGACAGGCTACCGTATGACTTGTTTACTAATACACTTCATGTGAATGAATCTGTACAGAATAATTAGTTTAGTTCATTAAGAGATAATTGTTGTTAAGGATGCTAGTAGCTGTAACGTATTTCGTACGCCGACGGATACGAAAGAGAATTGCTTTAATGAACTCTTGACGAGGTTTTAACTTTTAACATCTTCGCATAGACGAGTTTCGTAAAGTACCGTATTTGTTTTGAATATCGGAGACTTGATTTACGTTTAATAAGACGAGATTCTGCTTTAAGGACCCCACACAGTATACAGATAATTATATACTTTTTTAATTAGGCTTTTCGTGACGAGTTGCGAAAATTCGAAAAGATCAATTGATTTTATTTATTGATGAATGGAAAGTAAATTAACCTGATTATTTCATAATTTGTATATAATTTAAAGAAGTTATTCTTTTTAAACATATTTATTTATTAAATACATACTTATATATGTGTGTATTTATAATTTTTGAACATATAAATTGAACGATGTTGATTAAAAAATCCTTACATATCTTTTTTTAAAAAAATAGGAACAAATTTGAAATGAATTTCTTAAATACAATTATATATCTTCTAAATTATAAATAATAATTATTTATTAAACAATTTGAAATTAAATGAAATCTACTTTTTTTTAATAAAACTGAATATTTTTAAAATATATTTAATTAAAATACATTAACATGAAATTTATTTCATAAACGGAATAAATTAGTATAGTAAGATTATTTTAAATAAATATTTATTAAAAAGGGTATATTTGGATTAAAAATATTAACTTGTAACAATAACAATTAAAATAAGAACAAAACTCTAATGAACAAATAATCCCTCGAATATTAAAATATCACAAAAAAAAATCGAAACAAAGCTGATACTGACACAATTCCGAATAAATTCATCCGACCGTACTATAAAATCGTACGTACGTGCTAAGAAACCAAAAATTATTTAATACTGTGTAAAGTATCCACAAACATCAACAATAATCACATCAAATTGAAAAATCCGACGAATAATCCGGATTGTTTCGAAAATATTAATCGTCGCTTGACCTGTCGGCAACAGACCTAGAAAATTTCGAACGGACAACCCACAGAACAACATTTCAACAGATTTAAATAAGTTTTTCTTTGTCGTGCTAATCGTATCGATTGCGTATGAAAGTTGATACATACGTGTGTTATATGTACAACGTCATGAATGGAAACATCTCGTAAAGGACACGACCGTATAATGGATTCGTTGAAAATCCTTCACGCTACAGAAAACGTCTTTTATCCGTCGGCCTAAATCAATATTTATACAGTATGTGCGGAATGGGCTACATAATTGAGCCAACATTGTGTATACACACTCACAAGCAGACCTATTGACTACTATATGCAAATATATACATACTTGTATATACTATATACATATGCATATATACATACACACACACACACACACATATATATATATATATATATATATATATATATATATATATAAACATACAATAATTATTTTAATACTCATGTTTGATAATGAAAACTTAGTACTTAAATCTATTATCTTAAAATAGAACATGAAAGATTATACAAGCATTATATATATATATATATATATATATATATATATATATATATATATATATATATATATATATATATATTGCTGGAGTAATATGAGTGTATATGAAATCTACATTCGTTAATAAAAACGCGAAATATAAAACGAATTTAGAGAAAAGCTGCTCGTTTCATACTAAATAAACATTTCATGATTAATAATCCTTATGAAATGATAAATCAGCTCGGATTAGAGAATTGAAAAAATAGAAGACTAGTGAATTTAAATTACATTTTTTAAGGAGGTATTCTAGTCTAGACGCACGAATTTTATGTGTTTTTTCTGGCGCTATAAAAAAAACAACAAATATTTTTAGTATCCATTTTTTATCAGTTATTTATTGACATTTTAAGAGTATAAAAAAGTATTATTAAAAACAAAAAATTCAAAATTGAAAAAGGTACAGGCTGGCAAAGTATGGGTTCGAAAAAAAAGGTGTATACTGGTTGACGTGGTTTCAACCCTTCCGGTCATTTGAAACAATATTTTTTTTTGAAATTATTGAAAAAGAAGGTTGTAGTAGTATATCCGCCTACGGAAATTCAAAAAAAAATTTTTTTCGCAAAATGACGGTAGTGTGAAAAAACAGTCATTTTTGCCCTATTTTTTTTCAACTTTCGAAATTTTTTAAAAATAGTAAAAAACAAAATTTTCAAAAAATCCTAGGCGGGGATAATCACTGTTATATTGAGAAGCTCTGTACCAAATTTCAAGTAAATCGGTCTATTAGAACTTGATATATCACGTCAACCGTGTCGAAAAAAGTACTTTCGAGAAAAACGCATTTAAAGTTGATTCGTTTCGGCCAGACCGGATTGGTTGGAACGTCACAAAAATAGATATAACTCCGGAAATAATTCGAATTTCGAAAAATCCTCTTAAGGACATATTTTTAAAGGTCTAAACTTTGAAAATATACAAAAAAAATAAATCGATTTTTTCGAAATTCTAGACTAGAATACCTCCTTAAAAACTTTTCTAAAATTTCTAATAAGAAATGATTTCAATCAAACAATACCTTCTTCTTCTTCTCGTCTCAGAAATAATCTCGTACGAAAAAAAATTGGTGAAAATTCAATTTATCATAAAAATAATCGGATTGGAATACTTCTAGTTCTAATATTTTTGAATTATTGTCTTAGAATGTACTTAAAGTCTATTTACAATATATCAATGTCTTCATTCAATTTCTTAATAATTCACTAGTATCAATGATTAAAATCGAACATTACTTATAAGATGATCTGGGTATCTAATATTATTTTTATAAAAAAAATCAAATATTTTTTTATATAATTACTGCCTGAAATTAAATACGCAATGCGTTTATTTCAGTCTTTCAAAAAAATAATTATTATTTTTGTTATTAACTAACTTTTTATATAGTGTAAATATAATAAATATAATTTTTATATTTCTTATCACACACCTCGATATATATATATATAAGAAACGGAAACGTTAATGCGCGTGCCGCAACATTAAAACGAAAGCTCGTCTGACTTCTTTTCTCAACTTATTTTTCATCATCTCCTCGCGTACCTTCGCGTCTTTAGGTTTCTTCTCCGACACCAGCTGTTGATTAACACAGCGGCCGTTTATTATTATTCCTGGCGCGCGTTCGAAGCACTCAGCTTTCTATAGCGACCACGGCATCCTCATCGTGATTTTCCACAACTGTTACATACAGTCACTACGTTTCTGACTAGTATTTCTATCTATCAACAAGGCCGGAACAGTATTCTTTCAGTCGATGTTTTTTTTAAAAAAAAATCCTTTTACTCTTCACTTACACTTAGTATTTCAATTATATTTATATATCATTAATATTTTTCTAAATAATTTAATTTTATTCTGAAAAAATTAATTGTAAAAAAAATTTTGAATAATATATCAAAAACTTCCCTTCGAACTACAGTGTAAATAATATCAAATATATTAGCATAAAAAGTAATAAATTGATAAATAACTCGATCGATTCATTTTCTTATAAAAAATAAACACATCTTTCATAGTAATAACAAATTTGAAGAGGATAAAAAAACTAAAAATGAAAGAAAAATATCTTGCTAAAATAATCTACTCTTAAATCAAACTCGGCGTAAGATTCATTCAACCATAAGTTGACAAAAGCTGATGTTGATGAAAGTTTCGTGAAAAATATTCACAAAACTTTTCCAACCTCTAAAATTTTCTAGAATCTACATCCTTGTGCTACAAGTAGATGTATTCTTTCCATTCTCGGCAATAGATCTTATTCGTTTTATGGATGCAGTATGATTATTAAAAGATATAAAATATTCTGTTTATTTTTAAAAATATTATATTTTGAATTTCTTTATTTTTGTATTGAGAAAAGTCAATATTTGTTTTGAATTGAAGTTTACATCAATATTCATTTGATATTTTTTAAATAAAATATTTTTTAACCAGTCTACAATAAATATTGAAAAAAAATCATTTTATATATATATATATATATATATATATATATATATATATATATATATATTCCCTGAAGTACAGTAAATGAAAATTAATTTATATATGACTATTATTAGATACAATAAAAATAAAATAGTTTGAAATTTGAATTGATTCAAATTCCTTATACCAAAAAAATCAGCCGAAAATAGTCTACAATCAAAAACAATAGGATGATAAAAAATAAGTTGCACATTAAATTTTTCATCTTAAAGAATCGTCCTTGTTATCAGAACGATTGTCGCCATATCCGTATCTAAACTAATCTCTATGACGTGTCTATATTAGATATTTCCTACGTGATTCCTATGACAAAAATGAAAAAGAAGTAAAGAGAAAAAAACTTTTACAATAATACGAAATAGACATGGTCGAAGCGACAGGCCCCGATGTCTTTTGCACTGATTAACTTTTTTCATACAGTGAATGAAGGGATAATTCTGAAAATGATGTCAAGTTGAAAAAGTTTTATACATATAATATATATATTATATATATATATATATATATATATATATATATATACATATGTGTGTGTGTGTGTGTAATAAGGATCTTCTTTGTGTACGTATTATTTATTTTTTAATACACGTCAACAACGAATGAATTCTAGTAATTGGAGCTCTTTTGTTACTCTTAATTAAATATTTATTCCACGATGCAGCTTTAATTAATTCGGTACGGAAAAGTTTTCGTTCATTTTCATTTTTGTGATTTCATTTGATAGACAGTGTTTTAAAAATTACTGACGAGAATTACGTACGAACAAATAATATTTTTTTCGCTTTTCTACATAATTTATAAAAGTTTCACAACAACTTCACAAGTTAAGTTAAAAAAATAATCAATAAGTTACTTGAAACATTGGCGTATTTTAATTTCATTATCATCTATTCGAACTGGAATAATAACTATATTACAAAAAAAATATTATTAAATTTCAATCTCACTCTCATATCTATCTCTTTTATTTCATTCGCAAACAGTTTTATCAAAAAAAGCAATAATTTCTTCTGAGAATAAATTATACAATAACAGCTTATTATTAAATTGAATAATTTAAATAAAAAAAATGTAGATTATTATAGAAAGCCATATAATACAAGATTATTTATAACAAACATACGGGAAAAAATACAAGAAAACAAAAAGATCGTAAATAATATATTTAATTCTTTTCGGTGCTCAATTCTTTCCAATATATTTTTATATGAAAAAATATGTTTCAAGAATACAAATCAAGCAAATAATCTTCTGTATTATTCCTTTATTAATTTCATATTTCAATTCTGTCTCTCTATATAATCTTATCTTGTATAAACTTGACTATTTGAAATAATATTTTTTTTAATTTAAATTCATATACTCATACATATATATGTATATATATATATATATATATATATATATATATATATATGTATTTATAAAAATTAAGTGTATAACAGAATGAACAAAAACTTGAAACTAAACTAGAAAATACAAAAAACAAACTTATACGAAACCCAATTTAAATAATTAGTATGTATGTACTTTATTCTCGGAAGTAAACGAAAATGTCAAATAAACTAGAATATTTTTCATCTCTGCGAATTAGGTCGTCGGAATAGAGACAGACATACACTTAAGAAAGACTCGAGAGTGAAAAAACGCACTCGGTGAACGACAATGAAAAAAAGCAAACCTCGTTATGGCGAAAGGAGATAAAACTGAATAAAACTTTACAGATGCGAGCAATATGCCTGAGTATATATGTATATATTGTTAACTTTTTTAAAAAAAATTCCATACATATAGAGACGGACGAATATAATAAGAAAACATTCTTAGGAGACAAGTTTCACCACATCATTTTCACACAATTGTTGTGGAAGGACAGTCAGTGATTCTCAATAGAAAATAGGTAAAAGTTTGTTTTATATAAACGAATAATATAACTAATTAAGTTCGGAAACTTGTTTTAACTTTTAATTGAACTGAACTAACATCATGTTCACTGGATAGTTGTGAAAAATATGCAAACTATTAATTCGCTGAGAAAGTTTTTTTGGTATTTTATTACTCTTTAGGCAGGCGATATGTTGCATATGTACACTATTATAATTTATATTTAGCGAGTTATATGAAACACATATAACCTAACTAACTTTCCCAAGGTTGTTCACACGGAAACAGAATACATAATTCATACGTTGATTGTTGACGAATAAGTCCGTTAGTAATTATTTAAACCTATAATAAACGCGGCAATCAATTTCTGATTGTCGATAAAATATCACGATAATGAGACCTAGAGGTTTCTTTGTTACTTATTATACTTAATAACAACAGTTCTCAAGTAGACGTGCTAGAAGCAACATCGAATTCTAGCAATGAAATTGTAATTAAACAACAGGCAGAACTCCTCAAGTCACTGCTGCTGATTATTTGATTGATAAAAATAAATGTGTTTTCTTTAAAAATCGTACTTTCGATTATTTAAAATAAAACTAGCGCCCATAACGAAAAAGATATAGGTTGCTGTGCTCATTTGTTTGTCATATGTAAACAATGTGTAGAATATTTTAGTTTGTATTTATTTTCTAAAATAAATCCGTAATTTAGTGTAAAACTATTAATAATTTTTAAATAAAATGACTGTTATTCTTTTCACAGGCAAAAAGACAGATATAACACCATTTAAACTATATTTTTTGATCGCGACAAACGACGATTCAGTGAATACAAGTGTAAATTGACTAATACCATTAAATCATCTCTATAAATAAAACGACGACGTATCTTCATTAAAAAGATAAATACAGTAGTGTATCGAAAGTGAGTCTACTAGGAACCATAAATCTAATACGTTGATCTTGATATGTTTGAAATACAACTCGTAATATATTCCAGTTAACACCCGTACCGAAGTATTTAATTATACGCGCACTAAGTAAACGTTTAATCGAAACGACATTAAGCGAATGAACACAGAATGAAATTAGACATGACGTCTCAATAATAACAGTTAAAACGAGAACAATAATTCGAGAACGTAATTACGGATACGTTGCGAGCGCTCTTTGCCCGATTCACACGTTCCGGCGTACGTCGTGTTTCGGTAATTGAATCGAACAAGGGTGGAAGTGGATACAGGCAACGACGACAGTACGAATGGTTAAAGTTCGATTCGGTTTACTGAACGAAACGTGCAAGATCAAATGATAATCGAATGATAAATAAAGTTTTTGATTACGCGCGCGCTCGAGCATTCATTGTACACCGCGCGCACGAAATCCGTCGACTTCCATAACTTCGTGTGAACTAGTCGGCGCCGGATGAAGAAATTAATTGAGTTTGGCAGTTGACACGTCGAGCGAATTTCGCGATTACGTTTTGTAATTTATTTAATTTATGGCGATCCTACATTTATTCACTTGCACGAGTTTCTTTTCTTTTGTTCAAACCTGTCGTTCGAACGGTTACTATTTTGTGTGTGTAAATATTTTATTGTTTATTACATTAATTGTCTACTCGAGTAGTATAAAATGTCGGAATAATGTAGCAACTTTAAACAATACTGAAGTATGTTAGAAATAACACTTGGAGATAAAAAGAGAAACGTTAATTCGAAAGAAAACCAAAGTTATAAACGTTATAACAAGAATGAAAAGTTTAAAATGGAAATAAATCAATTATATAACAAGAAAAATATCACCAATGAATAACATAAATTGGAAGTAGAGTGTTTTGAGAGAGATTTTCTTTCAGCAATCAATAGAAAGAATATATATATATATATATATATATATATATATATATATATATATATATCTGCTTCTGCTGACATATTTACATATGTATAAAAAAGCATAAAACAAATTTTAACTCTTACCTAATTCTAGACCTTAGACTAATTTAGAAGCTTCACCTATTCAAATTCATACAATGCATACGATATGTTTGGGAAAAAATCCAAAGATTTTTCAAGTAATTTTCGAATTTTTAAGTTTTTAATAAGTTTTCAAAACGTAAAATGTTAGCTGAAAACTCTTGGACTTCTCTGGAATTAATAGACAAAAGGAAATTTGTAAAAAATGGAATATAATACTATTTTCAAAACTTAATCAGACTTGTGACTTGGATAAGATCTAAGCTACATCGAAGCGAAGAAAAAACATATCTCTCTACCTCGAACAAAATTCTTGGAAAAAGGTCTTGTCGAATTAACACGTGTACATAATTCATCGCGCATAAAGTAATTATGTAATCTCGACAAAGTGAAACGTACGCGAAGCGACAAACCGAAGTGGATGTAAAGCTCGTTTGCCGTATTATCACCGTCGTTCCAGAACGTCGGAATCAGATGTTCGTCGACGACCATGTTTGTACTCCGAACATGTACACATCACACACTCTGCTGACAGTATTGTGGATCGACTTTCGAGTCTGATGAGAGAAAAATTCTAAATTGGTACTTGCACGCACGTCTAGTGTCATATACACCAACACACGCACACGTCCACTCCCACGCGCGCATATATGTACGTGTACTCCAATATTCATTTATTTTCGACCGGGAGAACATGATTCTATGGCATAGGACCACTTACCGTAACAGCTAATGTGCGTGCGCCATTCGCACGCTCGTTTACAGTAGTATGGCACGAGCAGATGAGAGAGGCACTTTTCAATAAAACAGGGTTGGTTATCTCCACAGACAATGCTACAAAAATGTACATTCACACTACTAACAAATTGCATTTCGAAACTCCTACACGATACAATCAGAATAAATTCATTTGATTATTTACTTTTAATCAGTAAAAGCCGACGTTTTATTTCACTCTTCTGAAGAGTATAGAATAGCGAAAATACATATAAACTCAGAATATTTCTTTATGTTTTTCAAACGAAATTAAAATCGCTAACAAAATATTTGTATCACAAAGTTTATTACAATAATTAATTGGAATATCAAAGAAAATTATTCTTAAAATAAAGAAAATACTAAGTATATAGAAAAATCGATGTAACATTGAGAGAAATTAAAAAAAAAACACATTAATTCAAAACAACACAAATTATAAAATTCGTATTATTAACATTTTATTGGTGTACATTGACACTTAATGTCTTTAAATATCCTGTTTTTCATAAAATTCTCAATATTAATTCAATTTCACATATATATTATGTTTAAATATATTCATCGCTTGAATGACAACTAACAAAATAATATTAGCAAATTATCCAATGTTTCCATCACGTCGATTAGAATTAAATTTATTCACAAATTATATAAAATGGAACAATCGAAAAATCGACAATAAAATTAAATAATAGAAAGGAAATGCGTAAAAAATGTATTCAAACCTGAACTTACAATAAAATATTCGAAAGAACAGATTTGTCTCCCTGAGGAATGGCAATAAAACGTTTCACTGTCCGCAACGAAAATAAAATACAAATCTAAAGGTATATGTTCACTAACAGGAGAATACTAGAACGAACTTACATATGGTTTATATATCTCTCATGTACCTCATATTCATGAACTTGACAGAGTTTGAAGAACAATTTTATATACAAGTGTTCTTACACGAATGACTAGAAGTATGTTTTGTTGGTACAAAACAATATATATATATATTTGTTTGTCCTGTGATTTTTTTTTTTAATTGCCAATAAAAATCTACTCGTGTCTCTATCCCATTTATCCATAATCCTTCCCTGAGCCTATTTATATTCTTCAATATATGTTCTGTCTAATTTTATATAAATACACCTAGTTTCGTTAAAGTTTTTAGTGATTCTCTTATGAAAAAGCCCCTTTTTAATTCTTCTAAAATACACGTACAATTTTTCTATCAACAGCATCCTGCCCGATGCAGATAAATATTTAAACGTGCGAAATCAAGCAAACAATCGAAAAACATTGATCATCCCTGCCGAATTGGTGGTATTGGTAATGTAAGCAGATGTGTACGTTGCCGTCATCATTGGTGTTGTATAAGGGTTGTTAGCGAATTGAGTTGATAGGTAGACAGGTAGGTGGATGTGTTCGGTGTAAGCATGCTCGCACGCACGAGCGTGGACATATGGCGGCGCGTTCATAAGTAAGAGAACGAGCACGAGTACTGCGGCATCATTAGCGCATCGAACACGTGTCACGCGCGCGCATTATCGTGAATTAGTCTCCACGTGTCATCCATTCGTTTTGATAAAATCAGAAGACGTCGAACCGGCGGCACTATTACAGTATGTATATAGTGATATAAGGTAATTGCCACGGGCCGCCTACACATTTAACATGAGAATGATTGTTTTCAGTTAAACATTTATGTACTCCTCCAGATCGATTGTATGCTTTGAGATAATGGCTTGTTTTTTACATGATATACGTACTAAAATACATCATCACTTGTATTTCGTTTTTGATTTTTATTTATAGTAAAATCATATATAATCGAAATACTTTTTTAATTTTTTTTATTAAAACATACTTAATAACGATAATATCAAATCCTAAATGATACTATGTTTAATTAAACAATCTCGAAACAACAATTCAAAAAAAAACTCCCTTAATTAATAGGCACAAGTTATGTTTCATCAAATTAATCTAAAAGTACATGTCGTAATTAACACTCATCGCAAATTAAGACTTCGATTTAAATAGCATCAATCAACCATCTTACTCGCATATATTATACCATCGGACTATTATTTGCTTCGTTCACTTTAACACTCTCTTAAAAGAAAAAAAATTAACAGTATCAATGCTATCAAACAGCATATTCTATACTTGATTATAATCGATATATAAAAAGAGTAGTTCCTACGAATAATACTTAACTAATTAATTTCTCATTTACAGTGGGTCAAAGTGAAACTCATACAGAGTTATGTTTCCAATAATTTTACACATATATTTTAATATAATAACAATTTTCTTTATTTTTTTTTTGCTTAATTTCTTTATTAAGGTTATTTTTATTATATTTGAAAATTTCAATCGTAAATTAATACTTTTACTTCAGAAAAAGTAACAATTTCTGAAAAATGAACAAAAAATACATCAAAATGAAACACACAACTAATTACTCTTGCTTGAAAATTGCTGTATTAAGAAAGTATACTCTTCAAATATGTGTTTGGTCGCTTTGGTTATAAAAAAGAACCTATTGTTAAGTCGTTTATAATCATTCTGTAAAAATACAAATTGGATTTTCACTTTGAGTAGACAAAGAGGACAATCATCGACGAACGAGCAAAAGCTAATGATTTTTCATTACAAAAATGGAAAAACTCGACGGGAAATTGGGAAAACAGTTAATAGAACCCACACTACAGTGCAAACTGTAATAAAAAGATTTAAAAACGGCCAAAGTGTTGACAATAAAGTCAGAAAGAGTCTTCGTAAGATTTTTAATGGCCACGACGAGCGTTGGATTCTATGAAAAATTAAAGAAGATCCGAAAATTAGTGCGCCCAAATTGACTTTAGAAGTAGAAAAGTATCTAAATAAAAAAGTAATTCCCCAAACAATTCGCAACATACTAAATAAAAATGGGTTTCATGCTCCTATTGCCAGGAAGAACAATTTCATAAATCTAGCTAATCGCAACAGAAGGTTAAGCTTCGTTTGGGAACATGTTAATAAGAGTTTTGATTATTGGAAAGATGTTTTATTTACGGACGAAAGCGAATATAATTTATTTGGATCTAATGGGAGAATTAATGTATGGCAGAAACCAAATACAGAAATGTTTTTAAAACACTTACATTCTACAGTCAAAACATAAGAGCGATCATGTTATGGTATGGGGGTGTATGTCTACGAGAGGGGTTGGAAATTTAATTTTATAGATGTTATTATGAATCAAAATGTTTATATTTTTCTATTAAGAAAAAATTTGAAAGCCAGTGCTCAAAAACTTGGGATTTTACAAACATTTAATTTTTATCAGGACAATGACCCCAAGCACAAAGCTTATAAAACACATTGTTGGTTGTTATATAACTGCCCCAAAGTACTGGAAACACCACCTTAATCACCTGATATAAGTGTGATTGAAAATCTATGAAATCACTTAGAAGTTGCCATTCAAACACGCACTATTATTAATAACAATGATTTAAAAAAGCGTTATTAGAAGAATGGGGAAAAATTGATCTAGCTTATTGTGAAAAATTAGTTAAATCCATCCCGAATCGTTTAAAGACTATAAAAATTAATAAAGGCTACTCTATTAAGTACTAAAATAATTCAATCCATTGTAAATTTTAATTTAATAAATAATTTGTTAGATGTATGAGTTTCATTTTGATGTATTTTTTGTTCATTTTTCAGAAATTGTTACTTTTTCTGAAGTAAAAGTATTAATTTACGATTGAAATTTTCAAATATAATAAAAATAACCTTAATAAATAAATTAAGCAAAAAAAATAAAGAAAATTGTTATTATATTAAAATATATGTGTAAAATTATTAGAGCATAACTCTGTATGAGTTTCACTTTGACCCACTGTAATTCATAACAAAAAATAATTATATCCAAAATTTCAATTGACTATTTATCAAAAAAATATTCCATGGACATAAATCTCAAATCATCTAAATTACACTTGATTCAAATTTCACGAAACATATAAAGAAAATCTTCCGACAATGGAAAAAAACCTGTACGACATCGAATATATCATTTTTTATGATAAAAAGAGCTCACGTTTTGTTAACATCTCATCGATCCGTTAACAAAACACACATCGTAATAAACACTACAGCATCCATTGAAATCTCTACGGGTGTTGAATGTTACATGTTATTTTTAAAGATACCATTAACGTCAACATATCTTTTACATGACGAAAGAGTATAATTTTTCGTTTCAGTTTACGCGGTCCTTGTATAACATTCGAAGATTTGCGAAGACGGGTTGCGGGTTCGAGAACAGTTTGATAGAAAGCATGCGGGGAATGGAACGAACGTACAGACGAAATGTGAAGGGATGGTCGTAATAAAATCACTACGCATATAAATGAACATGATGCGGATGACGACGTCCATGTACAGGATGTATGTAAAATATATTTCTCGAATTTAAATACACTACCGCATAACTCGAACAACTGTTTTAAGAAATTGTTTAGTTATATAGCAATGAATAGTAAATAATATAAATTGAACTGATCGAACATTTACTAGTAATTCAACAAATATGTTCCAGGTATTAAATAAATCTGTTTCCGACACTGACAACATTTATAATATTTTGATTAACAACCACAATGATAATAATTAAAATTACTGTTTTGATAATTTGATATTTTCCATTTAAGCAGCTTTGATGAATAATCTCAATTGAACAAAATTGAATTTAATTCAATATGAAAAATTAATTTATGAATTAATCGAGTTAAATGATTTCCATAGCACGAAACACGTGTTTACGTTAATTAAAACGATTTAATATGCGATTGTACAGAAATCATTTAACAGATTATTTAAATTATCGTATAGATTCGATTTTACTATCAATCATATAATAATTTTATGTTTTTATTTACAATAAATATCATGTACAATTTTTAATCTGTATCATTTTAAATATTTATTTTTAATTTATTTCAGGATTAATAACATCAATTACATTCTAATATATATATATATATAAGGTTTTCTAATAAAAATGACAAAACTTTGACAGCTGGTGGCAGCCATGTTTGAATTTTTTCAAGCTCATTTTGACATTTCAACTCAGTATAATTTGGTAAATTATCGTGGAATGTTTAACATTTCAACAACGTTTAAAAATTGTAAAAACTTCAATAGACTTATTGAAACAAAAGTTTAATGAGTCCATTATTTCACGAAATGGGCCCATCAATTGTCCACCAAGATCATATGATCTAACTCCATTGGATATTTTCTGTAGGGTTATGTGAAATCATTAGTTTATACTGATAAATCACAAATAACAGAACCATGAAAAATAAACATTGATTTACTTATGATAGTCATTTATAAAAAAAAGTGACTAGAAATTGGACTAAACGAAAGCACTATGCCAAGCGAAGTCGTGATGGTCATATGAGTTAATGCCATAGAATATGCTTAAAAATAACGTAAGTAAATAACTAATTAATTAAATACTTTTTGTTTTATTTCCATTTAAACTTCTGAAGCACTTATTGGAAAACCCGTTATATATATATATCATAAAAAACGCCCACGTCAGTCCAAGTAAATAACTAATTAATTAAATACTTTTTGTTTTATTTCCATTTAAACTTATGAAGCAGTTATTGGAAAATCTGTTATATATATATATATATATATATAATATATATATACAAAATGTATATCAAGTTAGATATTCAAGGACACATATATGTGTTATTACGGTTCATATGTCATAAAAGAGAGGGGAAAATATTTGCATTCCATATGAATATATATTTTTTTTTGTGCGCTACGTAAGAATTGAAGTGGTGTCATATGATATCGCGGAACACTGATTTCAAAACGATTATTTGTCAAAATTCAGTCGCGTACAACCTACACGTACATATTTATATACCTACAAATATATATATATATATATATATATATATATATATATATATATATATTCAGGAAAAAGAGCATTTGATCATTCAATCCGAAAAAAATGAAAAAAAGCGTACAACTAACACTGAATCGACACAGACTTGTTATTTGTATGTATAATAATATACATACATTTCGAATCCAACATTCGATTCGGAGAATTTTTCAAATTTATTTTCGTACACCACAATACATGACTAGAACACAAATGCACAACTTGCAAATATTTTCATTGAAAAAAATTATTTTTTTCTAATATATATATATATATATATATATATATATATAACTATCATTCAGTGTACACAACTGAACCATTATTTATTCCCATTTTCTTTACTTCCAATAAAACAAAGATTTGTGCACAAAAACGACCGGAGAATAAAAAAAAAGTCATTTATAGAAAGAAATGTTCACTCTATATCAAGTTTCTCAGAAAGGAACCTGGAAAACGCACAACGTCGTCCATCGTCTGCCTTAATGTTTTATTTACAAATATTTCCGTTCCGTCACAAACACATTATTGTCGTTTATCTTTATTTCACAACGAAATGTATAATAAGTGCATTTGAAGAAATGTACATAAATGTTTTTTAAAAAAAGCTCAATATATATATATATATATATATATATATATATATAAAAAAAAAATTTAAAATTTTCGTTAAATTTAAATTATATACAAATTTTAATTAGTACAACGAATTGAAAGTTTTAGAAACTTTTAAGCCATCAAGAGGACTTGAACTAAATAATTACAATGTAATTTACTGCTGTTTTATTGCTTTTTTAATAAAAATATTGTATAAAAATTGGAATGAATAAGACTTTAAATGCTGTAATACTTCCCAACTGGACAATTAGAAGCAGTAATTCAAAAAAAAGAAAAAAACACTCGTCACTGGAGTTGTGTTTCATCAAGATAATAATTTTATAAAAATGTTTAATAAGTACTCATTGTTCGTTTTTTTTTTTCATTGATGAACCTTATGATAGCCATACTAGTTATATGTAACATAACTATTTTCTCGAGGCTAGACCTACGGAATTCGCCCAATCGTCAAATACGTTTTTATAGATTAAATAATACTTCCATTATAAGTATAAATATATCACATTATAAAAATACAACAATCAAAATTATTAATCTTGTATGTAGAAGTTATGTGATTCATATATACCACATATAACGTTCTCAAAACAAATCACATAAACATAGCATATATCGGTTACCCACGTTCGCTTATTAAACATTACTTTTATTGTGTTGTATATCAAATTATAAAAATGCAACTTAGCCAATTATTAATCTCATATATAAACAAGATTTCTTAACTGCGAAAAACGGAGGTTTCTTTGTTAGATAAGACACTCTGTGACATCAGTTCTAATCTGAATGTTGGAAGAACAACACCAAAACTGAAATTGTAACAACAACAATTAGAACTCCTCAAGTCATTGTTGTTGACTGATAAACTGATTGTTAACAAACATCACTGTTAAAATTGTTAAACACTGTAAAAACGCTGTAACTAATCAAAAAATAAATAAGTATTATTTTAAAAATTGTGTTCCAATCATTTAAAATAAAACTTACTATCAACTCTTATAAATTAAAATAAGAATTAATTTATGTTAAAACGAATTTATTACAATACCAAAACAATAATTAAATATAATCTTACCCAAAAATCTGTATCTCCCAGTATCGAATGAGATTTTTCACAAATAAATACTATATATATTTTCTCAATATCAATAGATGTCTTAATCCCTCAAGATACCCATTGCTGAAATACCTAGTATTAAGAAAATCTCGTAGATTAAAAGTTGCTACTCGACATGTGAATCAAATGATATTTGTAAATAGTAGAGGTATTTTTCATGATCAACAGCAAAGTTATTTTATGTATATATCTAGCATAGTTTCAAATAATTGAAATTAAATCTGTCGTCTTATTAATCATCATATGATTGAATGAGATCGTTTAATATTCTTTTAATTCATTGAAATTTCAATATCTAAATAACATATCTGAAAAAATCACTCTTTCTATCAAATCGATTGAAAAAATATCGCATATCACAATTTGTATTTTCTCACTAAACGAAAAAATTATAAATATGAAAGCATACGTTGCTTAATCTTCTAGAAACAGCAATAAATTAATTTCGAATACTTTCCAGATTAAACATACATCCACGTTCCAATTCCCACATCATCTAAAACGAATCGATCTCCACACAGTGATACGTGACAGGTGCGAAATTTAAGATAGTCGTGAGAGCGAAATAAACTCGTTCATTCGACAGGGATTTATACGCGATTTTTCTTCGTGTTCCGCGAACGAAAGCAAAGTTATATCCTGTGTCTTCGGCGATTCGTCGTGTTTACTGTCACAGTATATTAAAAACTATCGGCTCGGAACTTTTGCGGCGGACACGTGCGATTTTATTGTTTTTATCGAGCCGCACATAAATTATTCGCGAACTTGGAACAGTTATTTAGTTTGACATCGGCTGATTTATGTGCTCGAGTCGTCGAAGTATGCGGCACGATGTTTATCATTCCTGATAACTGTATAAATTCATAAGAACATTGTACGGTTCATACGATTGTCGCATCTTGGTAGAACAGTTTGTATCTGCGGAATTATCGAAATGATATATTCTTTTTGAAATACAATATTACACAAATTTATCTGACTTTAATACATTTGAAGAAATTAAATTCATGCGAATGAATAAAATCATACGCTGAGGATTTTTTTGTATCAAAACCCTTAATCTTTTATGACAATGGAATATATAAACTTTTTAAAAACTATAACAAACTAATCAAATACTGGAAATTATATAATTAATTGAATTTTTAAAAAATGTTTTTATTCCATACATTAAAACCAAAAAAATTTCTTCACTTACCAAATATATATATATATACATATATATATATATATATATATATATATATATATATATATATACCATTCTTGTACATCGTTTGTATAGATATTCGTTATATACAATCGAACCATAAAAATATCCGAAAATGAATTATTGTCGGCGCACAGATGATACAAATAGGCTTAAAACCGCGCCAGATTATCTCTTTCGCCACTTTGTCATGCCGTTTTATCCGTTCATCCTTTCTGTTATTTGTTTAACACAAACGTGCGCGCACGTTCAGATCCGCACGCACAGTCGCACGTACACGCACAGAAACGCATTCTGTCTGCGTATCCTACAAGTTCAAACAATTATTTTTCAGTCTTAACTCTCGACATCGATTCGTGCGGTCCATGGAACAGTTTTCGTTTTTTATTGCCGGATTTATGTCGTGCCATAGGTAACATATAAAAAGACCGTGATTGTTTTTATGCGTTGTTTATTCGTCCTTCTTTATACACGTGGATATAAACACACACACATATATATATATATATATATATATATATATATATATATATATATATATATATATGTATGTATGTATAAATTAAAATGTCAAAAAGCTCTCTTTTCACTTTATCGCTATTTTATTCATAAAAATACCAAAAAGTTAACTTTGAAATTCTGTAAACATTCTCATCAATCAATAGACTTGAACATTTCTCCATTAATCTCATTTTAATTAAGATTTCAAATCTATCGTCTATTACTCCATTTAATATTTTGAGAAGATAGGTCTTAAATAATTTAAAATGTCAAAATATTAGAACAAATGAAGTACGTCTCTTGGCAAACTGCTTGCATATTAAGTAGAAATTTGATTTCACTCGAATATTTAAAACCTCATTATCTAATGCTGATAAACGGACAAAACCTTCCTTATCTTAAAACCAAAGTAATATGTTTGAATTATCAAGAACTAATAATACTCTTCTTAAATTATAATAAATCATTTACAGAATTTTATTAACATTTTGATCATTCGTATTACAAACATTAAATGTTCTTTATGTACATTATTGTTATAAAGATAGTAAAATATCATCATAATAGAAATTAAATTATATATTAATCAATAACTTCTTATACAATTTATTATGTTATAATATATACACATAAAATAAGTGTTTTTTTGATTAAAAAATGTAATTAATTAATTAACTTTTATATAAATATATATGATAAACCATATATCAATGCATGAAAATGTATATAGAATTTATTAAATAAAAAATATACTAAACTAACACGTGTTAGAAAGTCACTTTCAGTCATTCCTTTTTCTTAAAATGTATATTTTCATTATAAACTTTCCGAACTATATTAATTTCAGTGAAAGAACATGAAAACGTTGCAATAAGGTATTCTCTC
This sequence comes from Neoneuromus ignobilis, assembly GCA_029203775.1. Classification (NCBI taxonomy): domain Eukaryota; kingdom Metazoa; phylum Arthropoda; class Insecta; order Megaloptera; family Corydalidae; genus Neoneuromus; species Neoneuromus ignobilis. The sequence continues at coordinate 18,498,797 of CP092096.1, read as the reverse complement.
GTCCCTATGAATTTCATACGAAATTGTTTAGCCGCAAAGTTAATAACCATGTAAAAACACGAACCATTAAACCGAAATTACGTATATGGTACACGAATGAACATTTTCATCGTGCATAAGCCCAGCCATACGAAAAATTCTTCATGCAAAATACAACATTACTGAATGTACAGTTCATATTCTATACAAATTGTGATATTAATTCAGATTTATTTTCTTTAATAGTCGTCGTTTAAATTATATTCAAAAATATCAAGAATTTAATTATATATATATATATATATATATATATATATATATATATATATATATGGATTCTGTTCAAAAATTACAAATAAAAATACAGACAACTGAAGAGATTTTCAATCAATTAATCGTTTCATTTCCTTTGAATTTTCTTCAAGTGAAACTATGGTATAGTATAAAATAAACCGAAAAAATCCAGTAAATATAAATAACAGGCAAACGAAACAACGATATTTCACACCGAACATAATCTATGTATTTTCGCATAATGCGCCGTTATTTTGTATACTTGCATCATATTGTGCGTATAAAGAAAACGATGTTTGGCGATCATTACTGGCTTATAACATCCTGTCGTTTTCGCGTTCACTAAAACGCCGTCACGAAAATGCGATATAACCATCTTATATTATCACGTTTCGTACACGGATACATATGTACTCGCATTATGTATACAAGTGTGGAAAAATATCTTTTTGTATGAAAGTTTAGTCGGAACCCTTATTAAGATTCTCATATAATCATTTTTATACAGCTACCACCATGTTTCATTTCGGTTATTTATGATCAGTAATAAATATATATATATATATATATATATATATATATATATATATATATATATATATAATAAAGCTAGTTAATGTATATCTACACCCTTCAGTGGGAGAAAAAGAGAGATTTAAATGAGGCTGAAAGATAGTAAAAAATAATAAATAATTGTAAGCTAGTTAATGTATATCTACACCCTTCAGTCTCATTTGAGCGTCTTTCTCTCTCTCTCTCTCTCTCTCTCTCTATATATATATATATATATATATATATATATATATATATATATATATATATATACATACGTGCGTGAATGCACGTGTATAGAGTTGCTGAGGCGTGTTGAATGGCTCGTATTCGGCGAATATACGGAAATTTCCACGGAATAGGTCCGCACAAGAAGCGTCCAACTATGAGAGCATTTAAATGTAAATTCATTCATGCTTTTAGTGGCGTATTCTGTTCTTATCTGTGACGGTATTCGTAACAATTCTGCTTCCTGTTTGCAAAAGACATTTCTATCTCCTATTTCAACATACATGTAAAACATTTATATATAACGCCACCATACAGAAGCATATATATATATATATATATATATATATATATATATATATATATATATATATATATATATATAAATTTCTCCAAAACTCTTTATTGTTAGATTATTGGTATAATATTAATTCCTTGACGACGCTATTCATTACTAAATTAACAGTTTATCCAATCAAATATAGAATTCAAAATACGGATATATGTTAAATCGTTGAATTATTAACGAATCGATCAGTTTTGAATCTAGTTAAATGATTTTTAATTTCAAATATTTTTTTAAATTTCAGCATTGCCAGCAAATATTTCCACAAACTATTATTGATATTAAATAACTGGATGAATCACATGTCAACTGTTACATACACATATGAATCTAGAAGAACGTAAATGCCGATGAAGTTCATAGAGAAACTGATACTAGGAAGTTAAAATAGAACATTTTGAAATGGAAAAAGAACTCTAGAATGATCATCGTAAATGGAAATTGATGAATGAAAGAGCAAAAACTGTAATATTCGAAAAAAGAATTATTATTTTAATATAACATTTTGAAATTACTAATAATTCATGTACATATTTTCTTAAAAATAGGGTTGAAATTTTATATATATATATATATATATATATATGTATGTGTGTGTGTGTGTGTGTGTGTATGTATATATAGTCACAAACTGAATCAAAATTTCCGTACGTGTTAAGATGTTCATGGCCAAGCCTAGACTATGTGACCCACCGAACAAGAGACGAATAAAATGGTCGGATGTACAACCGTAACAAAGCTGTCTACAACGTAAATAAAACGGAAGTGGCTTGATGCTGGCGTAACAATTGTCAGGTAGATATTACTACAACCTTTATAGTTGCAAATACACTTACATACACAAATAGAAAACATCCCTCTCAGCTCAATTCAAAAAGTACTTTAGGTCTGAACACACGACTGCATGTTGTTGAAGAACATGTATACTATTTGTGTATATCAAACGTTAAGAAAAGAATAAAAAGCAATAAAGGAAAAAATATATACATGCAATAAAATGAATTTTAAAAATTATGTTAAATCACTATAGTAAATGTTAATATCACTATTTATAGTAAAATGTAAATTACCAAATGTAAACTACATTTATATACGTACATATATGTATATAAAATGTAGGTAACCAAAATTAGACTAAAGGGTTTAGACAGGGTTTACAGATGACATCCTTCAGTGTCATTTGGGCCACCGGTGTAAATTAAAATCTATATATACACATGTACTCAATATATATTTTATATTATTTTGTTAAAATTCATTATTTGCAAATATATCAATTCATATAACTATCTCCCCCATTAAAAGATATAATACATAAAATATTTAACAATAAAGCCCTAACTATTCTTTCAAAAGAAATATCGTCGATAAAATAATTCAAAAATCTTTTAATTACAAAGTTGGACTCGTACAACAGCTACACAATTATTATACCCTATTCTAAAAATTATTGTCTTAGTTACAATAAAATAGCAAGTTTATATACTTATAACAATGATCTGTTAAGATGATAAATTATTGCTTCACCTAATGGTTTGTTGCTGTCCCATCACGTTGAATATATATATATATATATATATATATATATATATATATATATATATATATATATATATATATATATATATATATATATATATATATATATATATATATACGAAAAGAGAGTTGATATACGAAATATTAAGAACTAAAAAGTTCGCTCTAAACTGAAACATGAGACTAAAAATGTTTCATGAACATGAAGCCATATTTTCAGAAATTGTTACTAACAAAGATTTATGAGGCAGGGTCAGGACGAAGTTTATTGCATGTGATAAAGTGTTTTCGCTTTGCGACACTAAGAGACAGAGTTGGCTTTATTGAAAATGACATTTATTATAAAAAGAAGTTACATCTTCACACAAACACATACAAACTATGTATATGTGTGTGTATGTACATACATACATACATACATACATACATACATACATACATACATACATACATACATACATACATATATATATATATATATATATATATATATATATATATATATATATATATATGAAGGTCGTTCAATAAGTATGATAAAAAAGTAAGAAAAACTAAATTGAAAAAATTAATTAAATTAAACAATAAATAAATTTATCATACTTATCAAACGACCCTCGTAAATCACACGCACATATAGTATTAATTACTGTGGAACAAATATTATTTAAAATAATTATACCAAAATACAATTTCAACTAAAAGAAATAATCAATTTAATTTAATCGATGTTTCCATAACTAATCATAAAAATGTCCGGAACCAGCTCTACTCTAGGAATGAAGATTTCATATATCTATCTCATTTCTCCATCCTTTCTCTCCACTCGTCTAGAGAGAAATAAAAACTTGTTTACGTTTGCTTAGCAACGTGGTTACTTCAGTTGAAAAATAAAAATGTTAAAAAAGTATATTTTGATTGATGAATGAATAATGATTACCTTTTATATTTACATGTAATAATATAACAACTATTAAATACATTTTCCTTTATTATTTTGTATATATAAATGAATATGGTCATGTCGAAGAGCCTAAAAAATAAAGTCCAATATCTTGATGACAACACTATACATTTTAAGTTACACGTCACCCTCCCACATTTCCAGACCAATGTAAATATACCAGATAAAAATAGTGCATAATCTTAAACATTTTAATAATTATATATACACAACTGTTTTGTTTATAATGAATTATCAAATTAGTCTTATAATATGTTTTGTTTTCATCAGTTTAGCTAATGCAAGGTTAGAGATTGTTACAGATGATGAACTATTAAATTTAATTAAAACTGAAAAACAGGTTGTAGTTCTTTTCAGTAAGTATTTTAAAAAAATTATATAGATAATAAACAATATTGTTAATTGTAATAGTTAATCTTTAGTAATCTAATTTTTGTAGCAAAAAAAGATTGTGAACAATGTGACAATTTAGAAAATGAATTAATACACTTAAGGGAAGATTTAGTTGATTCACTAAATGCATGGGTTGTGAAAGCTGTAAATAGTCCTATGGTGCGGTTATATAGTCCAACAAAAGAACCGGCACTGGTTTTCTTCCGACATGGAGTACCACTATTATATGATGGTAACTGAAAACATAAAGTAGATTAAGAATAAATAATATCTTTATTCATTTCTGTCAGGTCCTATAAATGATGAACATATATTGCATACAATCACTGATAACAAAGAACCTGTTGTAAAAGAATTATCTGATAATACCTTTGAACATTTAACACAAGCTTCTAGTGGAGCAACTACTGGTGATTGGTTCATTATGTTGTAAGTATACATATATATATATATATATATATATATATATATATATATATATATATATATTTATATATATTCATATTTACATTTAGTAAAATCAAATTTCTTTTAATTGTAAACTTTTAGTTATACAACAGATTGTGTTGATTGTCAGAGACTTCAAGCGAGATGGGAAGCTGTGGGAGCAAAACTAAAAACACGTATGAATGTTGCCCGAATAAATAAAAGTGGAATTGGTGCTGTAACAGGACGAAGATTTGGAGTTCAAGAAGTTCCAACATTTATTCTGTAAAGTTTTACATTTAAAAGAAATAATCAATATATTTTTGAATTTAACATTTATATGTATTCAGGTTCCGACAAGGAAAACTTTATCGATACACTATTCACAAATATGATGTAGCCTCCTTTGTTTCTTTTGCACAAGAGTGGTATAAAAATGCAAGAGGTGAACCAGTGCCTATACCAAACAGTCCATTGTAAGTTAAAATTTGATCATGAAAATAAAAATAATTCTTATCAACAAATACTCATACTAATTCTTTTTTGTTTTTTTAGTGATGATTTTACAATTGCAATAGCAGATTATTTAAGAGAAAACCAATGGTTATGGAAACTTGGCTCAATTACTTTTGGAATCGGTGTAGTTTTAGCTGTACTTACTCGTTTACGCGCAAAAAAACCAGAACAGAAGAAAACAAAATAAATAACATTCTCAAATTACAATTTATTGCATTTAAATTTCTTTACACATTCATAAAAATTTATACTTTTTCCACATAATTATTTTTTGTAGTCAGTTTGTAAAAAGTTAATAAACAATGTTTTATGCAATGAAAGAACACTTTTATAATAAAAATAAATAAATATAACAAACTTATATTTTATTTAATTTCTTTTTCATACTATAATTAACTTTTTCTGAAAATGCATACTGTTATAAACCTATTGATTCACTTTATAATTACTAAATAACTTGATTACAATTTTAATATAGTTCACTTGTACTAGAATAAAAATAAACATTTATGTACTTTATAAATTATATAGACACACACACATATATATATATATATATATATATATATATATATATATATATATATATATATAACATTTAATAAACAGAGAAACCCATAATAAATAAAATACACAATTACATTAATTAGTAATGGTAATATAAATAAAATAACAAAAATTGTCCATTTTCATTGCCATATAGAAACCTTGTTAATTTTTTTACCTATTTTTTGTCAGTGTAAAAAAATAGTCAAAACTACTAACAAAATAATCGCATAAACTAAATAACAAAATAATGATTCTTTAACAATCAGTCTAAATATAAATTAAACTATAAAAATAATTTCATTAGCAATGAAATCAATACTGAAACTAGTAAAACACAATTTAATAAATGGTCAAGGAATGAAATTCATATTTTTTAATGGAATAAATGCAATAACAATTATGCCTACAAGTTGTTAAAACTAATTCATAAATAATAAATGATTTCAAAAATTAAATTGGTCAATAAATCAATTGTGAACATTTTTTTTTATTATTTATATTTTCATAAAAATGTTACTTTTTCATTATTTTAAATTCACTGTAATACTTATTTCTACGATGATTTTTATCAATGATTCACTTAATACTTGTTGAACACAAATGTAATATTAATTGTTTAAAAGATTTAATTACAATTAAAATGATATAAATATTTTACCATTTGTATTCAAACTAAAACAAACAGTTTGAAACATTTATAGCATTTCTTATAAAGTAATTGCATTATTATATTTATCAAATATAAGAATATTGCTATTACTACATCACTATTATGAATGAAATGTAAAAATGTTCAACATGTAAGAAGATAAGTATAAATTAACAATAAAATATATATTGTTCATTACCATAATAATGATATACTTAAATGTTTCAGAAACAATTATATTGTAATAATTATAATAAAAAAACTTATAAAAGTAATATAATTCGATTCAAAAATTATAACAAAACTAACATTTTTAATTATTAATACTATACAAATAATTGTATATTTCTTATTCATTCTTATAATTGTATATTCATTTATACATTGAATAAATTAATCATAGTAATATTATATTAATATAAATAACATGCTAAATTTAATTAAATAAACAAAATTTAGTAAATACATCATTACAGATAAACTTTAAATTTTATGAATGATTCGATTACATATAAATTATTTTTATTTTGGTGTTATTCAAACACTGCAGTCAAGTTACATTTCAATTCTTATTATAAAATGTATAGTTTTATTAATTATCAAATCATTTTTATGCCTTATAAATAATACAAAATACTATCCACAAACACAAGTGCTGAAATTTACTTATGTACATAAAAAAAAAATTTGAATCTATCACAATAATTTAAACATTATCAACAGAAATATTCATCTTAAAAACTGTCGCTGAGTTAGCTAATGCAGCTCTCACGTTTGATTCGAACTCTTCTTGTATTCGTGAGAAATCCATCATATTTCTCGGTTTAGATTCAATCCAATACTTATCGAATTCATAAAACAGGTAACAATAAAGTTGATGAAACAATTTCACCGTCGGTACACGTCTCGATACATTATAAATATGAGTTTTCACGGTACCGTCCTTCAACAAATGATATGTCATACTTGTTAAATTGATACCGACAATCGCAAACGCATAACCATATAAAGGATGATGAGAATGCGAAAGAACATGTTCAGCAGGACCTGGGTACTCTTTTGCAAAATACAATAGATTTTCCAAACCTAACATTCCCATTCCTCGAAAATCTGTTTTCGGATCATCGCCCTGAAATCCAATATCTTGCCATTGTTTACTTATACGAGACTCTAGTTTTTCATCAGGTTTCAATGAATTCCATAGTTCGTACAACTTTATTTCATGTTCTTCGTTTTCACAGTCGTAAAGCGTCGTTCTCAACGACTCTATTTCTTCGAACAATTGTCGGTAACCCCATATCTGTTCCACACATTTACCAAACAAGATTGGAAATCGTTTATGCACTAACACATTGATACGCTTAACTCTTATAATAGTGTATATTGCATGTTTTAATACTTCTTTCTCACTATTTCCACTAAATTTTCTCTTATAGCTAGCATCATCAAGATATTCAAGTAAATCTATAATATCTGGACTTCTTGAACATCTTAATGACGATTCCACACCAGCAACCCGTGGTGCACCGGAAATTTCTCCATAACAAATACGCTGAAGTTCACACAATCCAGTCGTTTTACGTAAAAACCATTTAATTATGGGGCGAATATACCAATATAAATATGAAAATATTCTTCCAAACATTTTCTTTTATATAATTAAATAAGTTGGAGGTTATAAATAAATAAATCAATTATACGAAACCACTTATAAACTAATATATTTTAGAATAGATATATCACACTTTTGACTAGTAAAGGCAAGTTTGATAATATATTTTTGGTAGAAGATCTAAATTATTCCTTATATAACAATCATTCAAAATAAATAAAAAATAAGATATACAATTCCAAACGTCATTCGTTCGACAACAAAAAAAGCTAACAATTCTAGAAATCGAAATACACTCACACCATTATATTTAAATGGTTACATTTGAAACTGACATGTTTTAAGTACGAACTAAAATCGACTGATATTAATAAAATGAAAACATAAAGCATCAACGCTTGACATTTAATAAAGCGGCGTCCTATTTATCTCCGTTACCATGGATACGACATTTTCTTCATTGTTTTCAATCTGTCAATATCAATGAAAACAGAAATGTCGATTTTAAAAGCAATATGATTAAACGTATATAAATAAATAAAAATGAAGTTAACTGTTGAGAGATACGGCTTTACATTATTCACAGCCATATGTTTATTAATTTTAGACATAGTTATAAACACTGTACTTATTATTGTTAAACTACCTAATGTTTGGCTTCTAACAGCATTTATGTAAGTATAAATATTCTAGTAACGAATAAAATAAAAATACAAATTTTTACTTTTCAGAGTTCAAGATGTTTGTATTATTATATCACTTCTTGTTTTATTTCTTACTTTTTTTTCAACATATGTTTTCAAGGTAAAATAAACATACACAATAATATATTTCAGAAATCATTAAATCGAACATTTCAGGCTGGACTAGTTGAACTTCTTTATGAAAGATTTCGTGTAACAATTATAGTATGTGTTGTATATTTTTTCCTTAATATTGGTTTACATATTAGTACATTAATTATTCGATGGGATTCTATAAGAGAATATAAATGGAACATTGGCTTAACAATTGTTTTTGTTATACAAAGATTTAGTGAGTTTTGTTTTTATACATAATACATATATCTTGATATTAAAATTATAAAATATATTTTAGCTGGTGTTTTGTATTATTACTTTTATAAAAGATCAACACTCAGATTAAGTGATCCTCGTTTCTATGAAGATATCAATTGGATGAAAAACCAAATACAACAGTGAATTCATTTCTATTAAAGTATAAAAATGCGTTTACTTATGTGACCGACTCTTTTAATTATAGTATTTTTTATATTGTGCTTTAAAAGTATATTTTACATATTATTCACTTATATACTAGTGTATATTTATTTAATAAATTATTTTAAAACATTGATTTTGTATTGCTTTCTAGTTAATTTTGTAATATATTGTTCTACACTTTTCAATACAAAATAATAAATATAATACTAAAAGTATAATTTGAAAAAATTAATTACAAAACAATGAATACTTCAAATTTTTATTAAAAAATTAATACATATATAACTATATACATGTATATATATACAAATATATTAAAAATAAATATTTGTATGTGCATAACTATTATGCAAAGATTTATATTTACATATTTACGTTTATAAATTTAAGAAAAAACTATATTACTAAATGACAATCTTTAATGTGAATGCCCTGTTAAAATGTATTTACAAATATGTATAAATTTCTCACTACTCAAAACACATCCACATACACTTAAATACAAATCATACTCATTAATAAATTTGTACAGATAAATTAGCAATACTAAAAGATTAGACATTACTTCCTTTTAAAAATCACACCAGTGTTTTATGATTATTTTTTTAGTTTTTTACCATATACTATGTACTTATGTATGAATAACCATAAGAACTATTTTCATAAATTAACAAAACTTCTAAACAGACCTTAACAAAAGAAAATGAAAACTGAAACAGCCAACTTAATATATAATATATATATTAATATATATATATATATATATATATATATATATATATATATATATATATATATATATATATATATATCCTGTATATAAACTGATGTATGTGTTTTTACGTTTATCTATTAATAAACAAATTAAGTAAACATAATTATATTTTATGACTTTCTTATAGATTAGTGTAAAAAATGAGTATGTACATATATTTACAAGTATAAAATAGTAATACATAATGAAAAACCTAGAATATTTGTATTATAATATTTTTATAACAATCCTAAGAAATAAAATATCTTGATAACATTATATGTATATACATATAATTAAATTATTCAATGTCAATTTAATTTAATATAAAACAAATGAACAATATTCTTTGTAAACACACATTATGCCTGTAATTTTGTATATAGACAGGTATAATATACAATTGCACAAATTTTAATCATCAGGTCCGTGAACTTGTCTCAGAAATGAATCGAGATCTATTTTTTTTAATAAAGTCTGAGGATCATTTGGTTTTAAACGTTTGTTGATATTAATTTCCTCATTTTCTGAGAACTTACGTTTCTTCAAAAATTTTGAACTGCTAGAAAAGATAATAAATACTCAAATTCTGTATTTTAAAACTTATTATTGACAATTAACGTAAAATAAATTTATAGACTTTTACTTTTACAAACATGACCTATATGTAATATTTACTTATTTTCATTTAATCTGAATAAAAGTCGTATTATATCTCTAGAGACCAATAAAATCAAACACAATAAAATAAAATGATTGTTACCTGCTCAAATCGAGTGCACAATCTTCTCCGATTATTGCAAACGTCATCAGAGAATCATCGACATCAGCACTACATTCTCTTTCTTCCAAGGATTCGTTTAATTTCCCAACGATGTCATTGATTTTTGAAACAGGAAACTTCTCTATTAACTCTACATCAGTTTGTTTTTTGTCCAATGCAATTTTAGTTGCACTACACGAACTATGTTTGTCTTCATATTTTTGAAGTGAATGTTTTAATTTGTAATCCTTATTATATCTTTCTTTGTTACTCTTACAAATCATTTTATCTTTGTGAAATTTTCTTTCTTGAATGGAACTTTTACCTTCTGAACTCGTTTTATTAGTTTTAGGAGTTTTGAGGATTTTATCTGAATTATATTTTGATGAAAATTTCATAAAAGAGTCAGGAATATTTTCTGGATATACAGATGTAGACAACAATGGTACTTTTGTTGTTTCATTAATAATACTATCAAAACTTGTATCATTTGTATTGTCTGACAATTCAGCACATAAAATATCTAAAGGTGACTTTCTTTTTTCTTTAGTTTCTAATGTAACTTTATGTGAATCTACACCTAACGAATCTAAGTCAAAATTCTTTTTTCTTTCTAATAAGTTCTCTACCATTTTTTGCTTGTTTAATATTTCATTATTTTGTGGAGTTGATATGTGCTTGTTAAACGTTTGTATATTTTCACTTTTTTTTTGTACACCAATATGATAATTATCTTCTTTTTTTTGTATACTTTTCAAACATCCATCAGGTCTTTTTAAAATATCCCTTCTTCTTATAACTTTTATCGATTTAACTTTCTTATTATCTCCTTTAGGTGCTACATTTAAAAATTGTATTAATGGAGATCCTGTTAACCTAATAGCAGGATCCTGATCATATTCATCATTAACAAAATCTAATTCAACCTCATATATTGTTAAATCAAGTGGTGAAGTAGTATCTGTCTTTTTTGATTTTACTTGTGATTCATCATAAACCATACTTATATAATCCGATATATCTCGACAACTCAATTCATTACGTGGTGCAACTTTTTCTGGTCTACTAAACATCTTAGGTTCTTCTATTTTTTTATCTTTTGAGGAAACCTTTTGAATATCATCAGTTGTGCTATCTTTTGAATTATCTAATTTACTTTCCCTCAATTCTAAATGACTTGTAGATGATTCAACACTTATAGATAACTTTATACCTTTTTCTAAAGTTTTATTAGGATCCCTATTAAAAAATTCATCATCAACTGTTGTTTTATGTTCTGTTTTATCACCAGTTTTTGTTTTATGTTCTCTTTTATCATCAGTTTTTGTTTTATGTTTATCTGATAATTTTTTTTCTTTAAATTTTGAAATAACTTCATTTTTAGATATACTTTGAGAATTTAATTTTGACTCTGAACTATTAGTATCACTTCTATTTAAACTCTTGACTTTTGAATTTGAATCCTGATTATTTTCATTTCTTGACACCTGTTTGTGTGTAGTAACTGCTTCCTTCTGTTTAATACAATCTATATTAGGACTTTTTGTATTTTTATTCAAATTTGGTCCATGCGAAGAATATAAAGAACTCTTTAAAGGTTTTTTTGTTTTAATTCTAATTGTCTCTGTTTTATTCAACTTCCCAGATACATTCTTACTCTTTGTAAATGTCAAACGAGGTTTCCTAACTTTTTTATTGGGAACAAGTAATATTCCTCTTTCTTTTAAATGTGTAACGAGTGCTATTGTACTTTCAGAGTCAGATTCCTGTGTTTCGTTCGAAATTGATTTATTGCTACGAATAAATTTTTTTACAATCGGTGCAGACTTTACTTTCGTACGCAATAAACCCTCATTATCAAATGGAATTTCTTTTTCATCTTTTGATTCAATCAGAAAATGAGATGATTTTGATCCTGTTTCAGTAAAATCATGATCTTTTGAAAAACTAACATTCTCATTATCAACTATTTTCCATGTACTTTCAGATAAAATTTGTTTTGAAGGAGTGATTTTTAATTCAGATTTCTGTGGTTCATTTTTTTTCATTGGTAAAAATTTTCCATGTTTATTTCGTAATTGAGACTTCCATGATTGCCTAGATGTTTCTACTTTCTTTGAAATATTATCCTTTTCTTGATGCTTTTTCTTTCCTCCTGTAGTATAAGCTTGTATTTTCTCAATTATTTGCTGTCTCTTTTCTCTTAACTCGCTAAATAATTTTTTTTCTGATTCAATGCCTTTCAAAGAACCTTCCTGAGCATTCAATGAATCGTGACTAGAACTGAAATTCTGTGGAACTTCCACTTTTAAATTTTTATTTTCTTGTTTGGCATTAACTTCATTTTCAAAACTTAATTTTGATGAATTCTTATGAATTGTTAATAATCCTTTGTTCGCAACAGTTAAATCATCATCTTTACACTCACTACCTGCAACGATCTCGTCGCTTTTTACTATTTCCTTAGAATCATCTTTGGTTTGTTTCAAATTTATTCGATCTCGTAACGGGTACCTGAAACTACTTGTTCCCTCATTAAAATTGTTATCTCTATGAATAACGGTAGCGTCCTCTCCCTCAGATAGTGAAAAATCTGAATCACTGTCACAAGTATCCGTACTCGAATTAAATACTGCAGATGTGGTACTGGAAGAATCAAAGCTTGAATCAGAGGTATCGTTATTTTTAAATGATGCTTTTGGCTTATTTGAAACATTTATTTCTGACTTAATTTCAGCAGAATCATTTGCAGTTGGTGTTAATTCTTTAAGTAAATTTCCTGAAATTTTCAAAACACAACCACCCATTTCATTTCCATCCGTGTCTCTAGCATTGTCGTCTTCAAAATGACTAGTCGATTCATACTTTGTTTTATCTAACACTTTTGAAAATTGTCTTTCAGGTAAAGATATTTCAAGTAAAGTGTATGGAATAACTTCTGTTTCTTTGTCAACATTGTCCTTTACTTCAGTAACTTTATTTGTTTCTTTAACTAAATCAGTAACTTTATTTGTTTCTTTAACTAAATCAATAACTTTATTTGTTTCTTTAACTAAATCAGTAACTTTATTTGTTTCTTTAACTAAATCAGTAACTTTATTTGTTTCTTTAACTAAATCAGTAACTTTATTTGTTTCTTTAACTAAACTCTCATTATCATTCAATTCTTCATTGACGACTGACTTTTCAATGTTACTTGTTTCTTTAACGTTAGTTATTTCCTCAACTTTCTCTTTTACCTTAATTTTATTCATTTCTTTAACTTTACCAGATTCTTTAGTGTTTCTTATCCTTTTAACACCACTTGATTTTCTAACTTTCTTTGTTGATTTGTTTCTATTTACTCTTTTAATATCACTCGTTCCTTCAATGTTACTAATTTCTTTTCTATTTGTATCGCTAACAGCTGTTTTCTTAATATCACATACTTTATTATTATCAATTTTTTTATCTATGTCTCTTACTTCTTCACTTTCATATACTTCTTTAACGCTACTTGTTTTCTCAACTTCACTTTTTTTCTTAGCATTAATAGATTCCCCATCCTCATTTATTTCTTTCAAATTATCTGTGTCTTTTACATCAATTTTATCTGATTTCTTAATCACTTCCTCAGCATTTTCCGTTTTCTCAACATTACAAACATTTTTGTTATTCATTTCTTCAACACTTTTCGTATCCTTATTATTACTATTTTTCTCAATATCACTTGATTCTATAACTTCTTCAGACTTATTCATTTCTCTAATTTCATTCCTTTCATATTTTGCACATTCTGTAATAAGTATATTTTCTAATGCATTCTGATCATTGTCTGACGGTTGATAATATGAAGAACTACATGGCGAATAGTCAGTTCCACGATTAAAATAGTCTGAAGGATTTTCAGAATCTGGTAATTTTGGTGTCAAGACTATGTTCGGAGTCATCGGTGGAAACGATGGTGTCGGAATACTTGATTCACTTATTATATTCGTTTGTTCTTTCAGTAGTTTCGTTATTGGAGTGTCGACTGTAGAAAAAGGACTCAAAAAGCGCGGTGTTATAGGAATTCCACTAAAATCTTCTTTAATAGGAGTTTCAAATAATGGAATCAAATTGTGTGCTGATGTAATTGGAAAACTTGTCAACTGTTTAGATAGCTCTGGAGTTATGTTTGTATCAGAGATAATTTTAACATTCTGTTGTGATACTTCAATACACCGACTAGCTTTTTCAACATTATATTGATGTTTTTCAAAATGCTGTTCTGTTTTAGAAAGAGAAAACTGAGACTTATCTGTATTTATAGCAGATACAAGTTCTTTATTTAAAATCTCAGGTAAACTTTGAGTAATATCTAGATTTTCAATACCATTTTTAGTATTTTCATTTAATACACATTTAGCATTACTAGTAGAGAGTTCAATCTTCATTTGAGACTTATCAAATACAACAACTGGCAGAGAACTTTCTGTAACACCTGTACAATTTGATAAGTTACATTTTTTTTTAAAGTTCTTAGGTTTGTTTTTATTTCTAATAGATTCTTCATCACTTGAGCGTATGATTTTTTCCATTTCTTCAATTTTAAATATGGATTTTAAATCTTTTCTCGTTGATTCACTCTTCACGGTCTCAACTGGTTTCGAATCCATTTCTGGACTTGCACGTTTATTTTTACAGCGGGGTTTTATTACAACTTTTTTTGTTACTTTCTTCTTGATTACTTCAGTATTAACTTTAGAATTCTCTTTAGATGTATGGATATTCTTTTTTGGAGATGTACAACTTCTTGTTATTCTTCGTGTTACAGGAGAAGTTTCATTTTCATTAGAACTATTCAACACATTTTGTTTTCCTTTTCTTGATTTTTTAAATTCAATGCTAGAATTACTATCAACCGATTCTTTTTTATGAATAACTCGTTTAATTTTCTGTTTTGGAGGACTTGATGTGACTAATGCTCTTAAATCAGTATCCCAAGATGTTAATAATTTTTTTTTATTATCAATGAATTCCTTTTGAACATCACTTCCATCATTTTTGGTTCCTTTTACTTTTGTCTGATTTTTACTAGATGTAATTAAATCAGATTCTGAAAAACTTCGTTTTCTCCTTGATGTAATTTCTATATTGTTCTGTTTTACAGTAAAATTATCTATGCCAAAAATCAACCCGACACCTTGTACTCTATCCCAATCAGCTTTTAATTTCTGCATAGGACTCCTGGTGGCGATTGGTACATTAACAAAATTTTTATTACTGAAGTCATTGAAACGTTTCAACGTTCCAGAATCTCTATCAAATAATTTTATTCGACACTGAGCATCTTTAGAAAGTGGCATATTTACACTTTCACTTGATTTAGGAGGTGTGGAGAAATTTAAAGCTCTTATATGAGATCTTCCACCACTTTTCGGTGTTGACTGCGCTTTCATACACTCTGATGCTTTTATTAACTCTGGAGTCTTTGATTTAATCTTATTACATTCTAAACTTTCTGATAAATTTAACCTATTTTTATTACTATCAACAATAACAGTCTCTGCAAGATTACTTGTAGAATATAAAGTCATTTGTTCCTTACATTCTTGAAAAACTCTATTTACAGATTCTGTCTGACTACTAATAAGTACTGGCACTATTCGTCTTTTCGTTTGTGATTTACTTTGGCAACTTGAATCTGTCAAATGTTCAGCAATCTGTATTTCATTGCTAGATTTTTTTGGCAAACTAGTTTCAGGCTGCATTGATACCATATCACACACATTCGTACTTTCTTCACTCTTTGATAATAATTGTTCTAATTGTTTAGCTGCAGCATCTAAACTATCCAGTTCACCTTTGGATTTTTCACCCGAAGAATCTAATGTTTTAATTATGTATGATTTACTTTTCCGTTTAAAAGATTTTGAAAGCTTCCGAGAATTCTTCCTTGACAACTTTCTTTTAAAACCTTTTTTATTTTTATCGGTTACACTTAACAAATTATGTGTTTTTCCATTTGAAGATGATGTGTCCTGTGGTTTTTCCATATTTTGCTCCTGACTACCTATCATTTCTTGCTCAGTGCACATAATCATTGGCATTTCCATAATTTCCTGAGGAGTTATAGTTGAAGACTCTTCTTGAGTTTTTGTGGTAATTACTGATTGACATTTAATTAAAGACTGTGGTTTTGGTACAGATATTTCTATTTTTGGCTGTTGTACTGCAAAATTAAGAACATTTGAACTTGGATAATTTAACATTGATGTGTTTTGAACAATATAGAATGGGGAAGTAATTTCTGTATTCACCGGATTTGCTGAGATAGCATCTTGACTAATTAACAAAGGATGTTGTGTAGAAACAATATTATGATTAAGCATAAAATAACCTCCAGTTGGTTGCTGCAACAACAAACTTGTAGGTTGTTGTAAAATTACACCTGTTGGAGGCATTTGTTTCTGGGGAACAGTCTGCGTAGTTGACTGAGTAGAATAACTTGGTGGTAAGATATGAGAACTTTGTAAATATTTATCTAAAGATCCTTCAAAAAGAACAACATCACCATTATTTGTTGTACTAGGAACTGCTTGTTGTATAGGAGTAAAAATATCATTGATCAAAGAATTCAATGTACTATTTGTTGTTTTTTCTTCAAACACTTTATTCTGTACTTCTAACACATTGTCAATACTAGTTGTAACATTGCTTTTCTCAGACGATTTTTGAATATTTTGTTGCGAATCAAAAACTTGACTTATTACTTCTTGTTCTGTCACAATTTCTGGAGGAGGGTTTATTTGATTCTCGCATCCACCTTCTGATACTGGAATATTGTTTTGACTTCCTACGTTAATTATAGACTGAATTGCTGCTGCATTATGATCATCAATCGATTTGAAATTCAATTGTTTTTCATCAGATTTTGAAAGAATGTTATCTAAGTTTTTTTGTTTTGCACTCCGTAAGCGATCCCTTAAAGGAATTTTATTTCTGTGAATTTTACGAATATCAGGCAATGAACGAACATTAGAATGTCTTCTTCTGTTATTTAATCTGCAAAATAAATTAAATATTAAAGTTATTAAAATTTTATATACAAAAAATAAATGCTATTACAATTATCATATATAGTTTTATTGAAGTACTGAATGCCATTTCTATAAAAAAAAAAAATTATACTATTTTACAAAAATAATGTAATATATTAGTTATAATCACAAAAATATTTACTTACTGTACCCTAGGAATAGAACGAGACCTTTGTGGTGTGGATGTTAAACTACAATTATTTACATTTTCATCAGAAGTAATTTCTGCTACTGGACCTAATGATAATTATAATAATAATAAACATTTTCCTTGTTTTTATTTAATGTACTTGTAAAATAAATCATGATTCAACTAACCTACAATTTCATCTAAAAACTTTTCAAAAACAGGATCTCTCTCAGTTTTTTCTACAATAGTTTTTATGATATCAAGTTCACTATCTAAAATATTTGTAGGATTTAACATTCCATAATCAGACATATCTTCAGATACTCTTGATGTAACAACTGATGTAGTTGCAGGGACTACTTCGTTAGGTGTATTTCTTATAAGATTTATATTTTCAGCAATTTTTTCTTGTAATTCTGGTTTCTCTAATATTGCTTTTGCAATCATCTAAAATAAAAATTATAGGAATTAAATTTTTTTTTTTTAAATTTAAATTTATCGCTATTAATTGTTTATAAAACACATATAAAGATTAAATTAAATTTAAACTAACCTCAACTTTAGCACTTTCATTATGTTCATCGTCTTCTTTTGAACTATTATGAGATAATCCAATATTATTTCTATGTTTAACAGGAGTACTCATATCCACATCACTATCATCGATTAATAACCCGCAATTATCCGATGAATGTCCTATAAAATAAAGAAAATACATTGAAATGGGATAATTTAAGAATCCTATAACAATAATATTACCTTTCTTATTTTTATCTTCTGTTTCACCTAATATCGATAAATGTTTATGTTTAGTTGAACTTTTATCAGGTTTCAATCCAACACTTCTTACTTTCGTTTTTCCACTATGTGAAGTATTACTATTTGCTGGTAAAGTAATACTAAGTAACATCGTCTGACTTGTTGAAGATGCATCAATCAAAACACGTACTTGATCGAGTAAGCTAGCTGTTATGGGTAGTACAGCAGGTAAACATCTATCTTTTTGTTCGTCTGACTTTAATTTTTTGATATGATTTTGAACTAAAACATACCACATAAACAATCAAGATAAAATTATTAACTTTGTAACATATTACTTACCTAACGAATGAATATTGACATATTCTTCTAAAATATCTATTAAAGATTTGCCCATGAATTCCGTTGGAATTTCTCTCCCAGAACGATGAAGAAACAGACATTCTTTTAAATCTTTATTCGATTCTAAAAAACTTTTATAACTTTGCTCACACTTGGATTCTTCGAGATAACCTAAAGAAAAAAAGGCAAAAAAATATTTTCTAGCGAAAAATACTTAAAATGGATCCAATTCTAAAATATTAAAGTGCGCAATAAATAAATATTTTGGATATTATGAATTTTGGGTATTCCCGCCGTAATAAAAATGACGCTTCAATTAGACATGAAATTTTACTCACCTAACACAAGACGTGCAATCTCTGACGAAAGTATTGGTGCCATTTTACTTAAAAATAATACATTTACAATCACAATAGTTTTTAAAAGCGACAAAATCTTATTTCAACAAATAAAAGTCGTTCCATAATTGGTACACACATTTTTATTGTTTGTATACTTAGGTATAAACACGAAGTTGAACGATAACTGTCGGCAACCCCCTTCCAATTTTCCATAGCACCATCACTGACTTACTTTAATATTAATAAATAAAAATTCAAAAATATTTTTAAATGCCATTTGTTAATAATATAAATTTTTAATTTGAGTAATATTACTCAGCACATACAGTAAAACTTTTAAGCTTTAATTGGTGAGAAGTTTGTATATTTTTTTATTTTTATTTTATACTTAAAATTGTATAAAACCATCATTGTATATAACATAAACATAAATAAAGAAAACTTCAGTAAGACTATTTTTTATCTGTTTTTATAATAAATATACAATGTTAATGTACGTTGATATATATATATATATATATATATATATATATATATATATATATATATATATATATATATATATTTGAACAAAGATAAATATTACACATAATAAACTATATTGTAACACAATTCTTAATTAATAAATATGTATTTATTTTGCATCAAGAATATAATCATAATTATTACATAATAATATATTACTAAATATATAATATTTACTGTATATATACTAACTTAAAAATAAATATGTTAAAAATATTTTATGAAAGAAATATGGAAAAAGTGGTGTTTTATTTATTTTTTACTTGCAGTTTCCTGAAAGCTACAATTAACATATTACCAATTCCTTGCAAAAATACTATATAATATACTTTTAAGTTTAAAAATAATCAATTCAAATTAATAACAACTAATATATTTAAATAATTTAACTGTAGATATATATATATATATATATATATATATATATATATATATATATATATATATATATATCTTCTGTTAATATAATTATTCATATAGTATCAAATATAAAAATACACCTACACTTATTATGTTCGTGCATGTTAACCAGAAATATTTTTAAATTTATTTTTATTATATATTTGGTCGTTTATATATTTCATATTTGAAGATAAAAACTGTTATCTTTCAATATGTTATCACGTATTATAATTATGATTGTAATTAAAATCAAATATTTATTATATCTTCACTGAAATTTATATATACAGTAACACCTCGCATAATCCGGTTTAGGTTAGTCCGGTTTCACTATAATCCGGTTTAAAATTTCTAAAAAAAAATTTTTTACTTGAAAAAAATCCTACTAAAAAGTTTTTCTTAAAATCACAAAAAATTAATACATAAAATTATTTATATAAGCAAATTTTCAAGTTTTCCCCTTTATTATGAAAACAATAAAAAAGAAAACCGAAATCGTATATGCACATTATGCGCAACGCATGCGCAGTTCTAGTTTTGTGGTCTTTTTTTTCTATTAATTTTCGTTTCGGAACTCTAGAATAAAGTCGATTTTTTGATAATTAAATTTTAATAACCCATTTGAAAATGAATTTAAAATGAGTGCATAAATTACTGATTTCATTTTGTTGATACATACAAATATTTGAATATATTACCCTCGTTTTATTTATTGAAAAACAGAAAAAAAATTATTTGGAACCAATTAACGTTTTTTGTATTTAGTTAATGTTTCGATTAGTCCAGTTTCAAATAGTCCGGCTAATCAGTGGAACCGATTAGCCGGACTATGCGAGGTATTCCTGTATATATATACATATATATATATATATATATATATATATATATATATAGAGAGAGAGAGAGAGAGAGAGAGAGAGAGAGAGAGAAGGGCCAAAAATCAAACTAAATAATGCCAATTTATGTATGTATATATATATATATATATATATATATATATATATATATATATATATATTAAAAGAAATTTTTCCACGTAAATGTATTAAATGACATGGAAACTATTGAATGGTTACTAAGGTCTCCAAACTTAACTTCTATAGATTATTTCTAATGTAACCTTAAAATCCTCACAATAACTATACGTTAGTACAATAATATTCAAAATTCGTGCGTTACTTCATTAAGTGTTTAGAAAAAAACTGATAAAAAATCAAAAATAATATTATTTATTTATTTTCTGACTCCTTTTTCAAAGATCCTGCTCTTATTTTCTTCGACAGTCTCTTAAAATTCGACGGTTTATCTTCGAATTTCGGTTCAACGAACCAGGATGGTGGTTTGAATGCCTCTTTATCAGATAAACAGACATCAATAGCATCGTTCTTCAAATGCGAGCCTTCTATGGGTGTAACAGTCGACAAGCCAATACCGCGTTTCAATGGAGAGTTCTTTACAGAAGCCGGAGGAAAATCGACCATAATCATTACTTCTTCGACATCGTTTTCGCTCGAGATAGCTATCTCACGTTTCTCGACCACTCGTGCACTTATTTGCGACGGTTGAGCCGCATTACTTATCCACTGACGCTCAGTATCGCGTCGTTGGTGTCGAAAACTTCTAGAAAGTGTACGCAGTTCGGTCCTGAATCGAGGATGTGTTATCGCGTAAACAAATGGATCAATGCAACTGGCCACTTTACAAAAAATTGCCGGTAACATCGACGACATCGGTGTTATCATCTGGTGCTGACCACTGATTCCTAATAAAGCGACGACTGCGTACGGAGTCCATGCAACGAACCATACGAAAATAACTATTACAACAACTCCTGCCAATTTTACCTCAGTCCTGTACTTCTCTTGATCTTTACAGTGCCTCGATGATATACTACCTGTTTTCTTCGGATCTTTACCGAGTTTCTGAGTTTCTATAACTGCTTTTAAGATATTCACATAGCAATATACGATTATAATAAATGGTAATACCCATGCAGCGAAGAAATATACGAGAATAAACGTTTTTACTCGTGGTTCAGGTGAAAGATAATCGAAACTACAGCTCGTTAATAGGCCTTCTGGAATATAGTGACCTATTCCAATGTCGAATAATGGCAGAGACGAAAATATAGCACCGTAAATCCAACAAATAACGACACAAATCTTAGCACGTGCATTCGTTGTTCTTCTTATAGGCTCTAGAGGATATACAATCACATAATAACGATCTATTGAAATGGATGCAAGGGTCATAATAGAAACTGTACCAGTGAGACCACCGATGAATCCATATACAGTACAAGCTGAAAATTGAATAAAATAAACTACTTAGTTATTTTTATAAAAAATAATATCATAAAAATTGAATGTCACATTTATATATGTATAATATTATATAACACTTACCAAAAGATCCCAATGCCGGTCCTGAATAAATACTATTATAAATAAAGATCGGAGCTTCTGTTAGCATTACAAAATCGCTAAACGCTAAATTAATCACCAATGTATTAGCTGGTGTACGTAAAGACCGACATCTGTAAGAAATATTTTTATAAATATTCAAGATAAAACAGAGACATAAGAAAATTCATTGGAATGGACTGAAAAAGGAACGCATTGGATCGGTCGAAAAGGAAAATTTTTAAAAAAGCCTTCATCCAGCAATAGATAGAAAGAAGATGATAATGATGTCATCATCATCATAACATCTTATTAAATATTGTAATCATACCACACTGACCAGTATATATATATATATATATATATATATATATATATATATATATATATATATATATATATATATATATATATATACAGTTTATGTATCAAATATGTCCACTTCTTGTTAAATTTAATTCTTAATAAATTAAAAGCAACGATTCTTCTCGTTATTGCTTTCTAAATATAAGATCAGAAAGTATATTTCATAAACTTTTTTATTACTATTTAATATAGAAAATGAACAAACTAATTACTTTTCGTCGTTTTTACAGCATCACGTTACTCGATAAAAAAATAATCTCAGATAAAACCGAAAATTACATCAATTAGAACATCGAGTCAAATGTACTAAGTAGCGAACATTTAATTTAAGTACTTATTTTTATATTAATTATTTATAAAAAAGAACTTTTACTTTTTAATAAAATAAAGCTTCTGAACCAAAAGCTTCACGTCGTATAAAATTACAAGCTCGTTTAACGTATATCACAAGATATTATTTATACTTGAAAAGAAACTTTTTTATTAAAATCACTCTCTATATATATATTTATCGTCTTGTGTTACATGTTGTATCTACTATTATTAAAGGAAAAATAATTTAAAGTATCTTTATTTTGTTCTGATATATAATTTTTATAAATTGAACGAAATGGCCGAAATAATTTTTTTTAATAAAAAATAATAAACTATTTGAGTCTCAAATTACTAAGAAGATAAACATATATTTAAATAATAAAATTACAATCAATTCGTTAAAACAACAACTTCAAAGGATTTTTTAGATAACCATTTATTAGTTCTCTAATTTATATCTGTTGTTTTAATATTCTATTTTGTCATTATATATATATATATATATATATATATATATATATATATATATATATATATATATATATATATATATATATGGTTATATGAAACATAACTATTTTCTCAAGGCTAGGCCCTACGGAATTCGCCCAATTGTCAAACACGTGTTTATAGATTAAATAATACGTTCATTATAAGTATAAATATATCACATTATAAAAATGCAATATAATCAAAATTATTAATCTTGTATGTGAAGTTATGTGATTCATATATACCACATATAACGTTCTTGAGATAAATTACATAAACATAGCATATATCGGTACCCACGTGTCGCCTTATTAAACATTACTTTTATTGTGTTGTATAAAAATGCAACTTGCTAATTATTAATCTCATTTCTTAACTACGAAAAACGGAGGTCTCTTTGTTAGATGAAACATTCTGTAGAATCAGTTCTAATCTGAATGTCGTAAGAACGACATCAGTTCTAAACTGAATCTTGAAAGAACAACAACATTAGAGCTCCTCAAGCCACTGTTGCAACTGATTGTTAACAAACATCATTGTTAAACTGTAAAAATTGTTAAAACGCTGTAGTTGATTGAAAAATAAATAAGTCTATTTTAAACAATTGTGTTACAATTCATTTAAAATAAAACTTGTGTGTGTGTGTGTGTGTGTGTAAATTCACGACTTTGTAATAACTCAGAGAAAGATGTCCTGTATAGAGATAAACAAACTTACTTGATAAACATGAAAATCACTAAAGCGTTGCCAAAAATTCCAGAAATCATAACGCACACATAAAATGTAGCCATAATATAATGCACATAATCAGCCGTAGGTGGAAAAGTCAACCAATACGGATTAATCAATTTCATATAATCATCTTGGAACCAACCATTCTGTATCCAAGAATCGACCGGATACGAGTTCTTAAACTCATCTATTAATTGTATATAATTTTTGTTGTACATGAAATCTTCGAAGATTTTCACATTTTCCACTGTGATCGAATCGTCAATAGTCGATTCAAATCCATAATCAGCTTTCGAAAGTAGCGGATGTTCTGTATTCTTTAATGAGCTTTCGTTTGAAGTCGTTCGATCTTCAATGGAACTGGCTATCGTAGAATTATCGACAGATTTGATTACTTTCACAGTTACTTGGTTGTTATTTAAAAGAGATGATTTGCTATAAACATTGTCCGAAATTAAGTTTCCAACTTTTAAAGACGATTCATTTTTTTCATCTGTAAAAAATATCACATTGCTTTGATTCATTTCCGGTAGATTAATCATTTTAAACAGCTCCTTTCGATTTTTAGAAAATAATTGCAATAAACGTAACAACAAATCTTGATTAATTTCTGTACGATTACTATTTTTACCACGAAAACGTGTTAAATTATTAATTAAATTATTTGAATCATTTTCTCTTTCTTCCGAATCATTTTTGTACATTTTTGAAACACTCGTTTTATTATAAATATAATTACTAATAGGAACAATTTTATTAGAATGCTCGCTCTTATAATTTGTCACATTATTAAAAGAATTTTTATAATTAAAGAACGTTTTATTTCCCATATCTTCGATATTGTCTACTTTTGAAAAATTACTACGATTAAAATCTGTTACCAATACATCGCTTATATTTAACGATCTCGTTTTTTTAATAGTTTCTTTTTTGTCTTGTTCAGTAGAACTTTGAATAAAAAAAACATTATTCCAGCTTCTACACACATTTGAATCATTGTCGTATTTTAAATTTGTACTATTGAATTTTTTAACGGTGTTTACGACTACACAGCGCATAAATATTTTCGTCTTGTATAGATTTTTTGAAATAGGTTTGTTTACATTCATTTTCAGCAAACTATCAGGCAACACGAAATATAAAAATATTATCGGATTATAATTATTATTTAATTCTGATACATGTTGGTCGCTCTGGTTCTTTTCTATACATGTGACTGTTACTGAATTCTCTTTTAATTTTTTATTTAATTTCTCACAGCAATTAACGGAAATCGTCTTATATAGCAAATTCGAAGAATTAGTCATGTATATGTTACTATTGTTTATATTAATTAAATTTAAGTTGGTACGAATAGTACTCTTTATATTATTTAAACATAACATAATAATTACAGAATCATTTATATTTTTGTCAAATCTACTTGAATTCAAATTCATCATATTTAATATTATTATATCTAATTTTCTAAATGAGTTTGTATTTAAAATAATAGTTACATTTAGTAATAATTTCACTTTATTGCAACAAATACATTTTTGATAGGAATTCTGTTTGATTTCACTTAAAACAAGATAACAATCTTCTTGTAAAGTACCATTATTTAAAATCAAATTAGTCATATTAGATCGTTGTTTATATACATTATTGTTGCTTAATACAACTTTTCCTCGATTAATTTCTAATACAGTATTGTTAATATTTTTATTCGATTTTAATATCAAAGAATTTAAATCATTCAATCTATCTGTATATTCATGTTTAGAGATTGAGTTATTATTATTTATCCGTACATTGTTTGATTCGGTTAAACTTGTTATATTGATGTAATTAAAAATATTTAAATTCGTATCAGATGAATTTTTATTTACTTGCGACTTTACTCCACTGATACAATCGATACATTCAGTTTTATTATATGCATGGATTATCAAAAGATTACTACCCACTACAATATTGTGTACTAATATCAATAAGAACATATTTGAATTCATGTTTACAGAAGTTTAAAGACTCATTTTAAATGACTATAATCTGATAATTATTGTACAAAAATAATTTATAACTATTAACAACATTTATTATTATTATTTAATTGCTTTTTGAATAATAAATCAATACAAAACTCTTTTTACACTATTAGAATTAGATTTTCTATAATAATTATTTATTAATATATGATTTAATTTAATGGATATTATTGCAGACTTTAATTAAATTACATATATTTTCGAAAATTCAATTCATAAGTCGATGTATAAAACTATATATGTATAAGATTTAAAAGTATACACATATAAAAAACATAGTTGATATGAAATATTGCTTTAATTTAATACCACTGTTTTTATATTATTTCAAGTTTTGAAAATAAATTTGATTTAAAAAAACTCATCGTAATCATTTAGAAATTTGCGAAAAGTTATATTGCAGTAACAGAATTATATTCAAAATATTGTCTATGAATATACGTATCTTCCTTGTTTAGTTAGTATTTTCCACATTAGAAAGGTAATTGCATCCAACCGCGTAAATATTGAAAGTAGCCTGTACTTCTATTCCGATTTCGACGACCACGTTGACACGACGCCAATACACAACTGTTGCAAACATCGTCGCGACGCTTCTATTTTCTTCGTTCCATGTTAAGTACAATATATGATATGGTACCTGCGCAATTTTGTAGATTTATATGCGTGACAGGTAATCTAACTAAATGACCAAGAAAGACAAGATGGTATACATTTTGTGTACATGGAAATCCTTTACATAACTATTATTTTTTTATTTTTATTATTCGTGTAAGTAATTGATATCCTTGTTGACGGTTTTTTGTGGAAGAGTTTTTTTATTTTTTATAAAATGAGCTTTCACCTGGGAGCAGTTATATAAACGTATATATATTATATTACTCAACAATTTTATTAAATACTTGCATTATTAAATTTTAATATGTGATTTATCATAAAACATATACGACTACAAAATTTCGCATATGGATGTATTTTTTATATAATAAATTTCAAATAAAACCCTACATTATAAAACCAGATAATAAATTGAAACTTGTATATATGGAGTCATCCAAATGTGACGCCTAGATATTTTCCTATACACATGTTTCTTTTTAATAAAACACAAATTTAGGCATCACATTTGGACGACCCTATATTATAGCCAATTTGATATAATATTTGAATTATAAATAGTTTAGAAAATCAAATAGTTTAGAAAAAAGTGATTAGTAAGGACAATAATAATGATTATATAGAATTTCTATCCATTTCTTACTCATTACGTTAATACTGAATAATATTCATAATTGTCAGTGATTTTGAAAAATTCACAAACAATTATATTCTCCACTATATCTGCTATAATTTGCAGTGGTTATGTGTAATCTCATATTTATTAATTTCTCCATAACATACGAGGTCGTTTGATAAGTCCGTGTAAATTCCGAAAGATGGCACCACTGGTGCATATCGAGGTTATTTTTAATTAGTAGCACCTCTTGGAAGAACACATCAAGTTTCAGCCATATCGGTCTATTCCTTTGTGTTTGACAATCGTTGGAATCAAGGAAATCGAGTGATTGTCAAATAATGGACGAAAAAGAATTTCGCGTGTTGATTAAACACTACTTCATTAAAGGCAAAACGCCTCAGGAGACTAAACAGAAGCTTTATAAACATTATGGTGACTCTGCACCTTCGATTAGTGCGGTTTATAAGTGGTTTCAAAATTTTCGGAGTGGCCATATGAGCACAAGAGACGCTGAACGTTCTGGACGCCCTGTTGAGGTCACCACTCCAGAAATCATTGATAAAATCCATGATATGGTGATGGATGACAGAAGAGTGAAAGTGCGTGAGATTACTAGTGCTGTAGGCATCTCGTGTGAACGGGTACATAATATTTTGCACCAACATTTGGACATGAAAAAGCTATCCGCCAGGTGGGTGCCGCGATCGACCAAAAACGAGGTCGTGTGAAGTGTTGCAAGAACGGTTTGCAGCTGTTTCAGCGAAATCCGCAGGACTTTAAGCGTCGTTTCATCACTGTAGATGAAACATGGATACATCACTACACTCCTGAGACCAAAGAGCAGTCTAAACAATGGGTTATCAAGGGGGAATCTGCTCCGAAAAAGGCGAAGACAATTCCTTCGGCCGGGAAGGTTATGACGACTGTCTTTTGGAATTCGCAAAGAATAATCTTTATCGACTATTTGGAAAAAGGTAAAACCATTACAGGTGCATATTATTCATTGTTATTGGATCGTTTGAAAACCGAGTTGCAAGAAAAACGTTCCCGATTAGCCCACAAAAAAGTCCTCTTTCATCACGACAACGCACCAGCTCACACCTCAGCAGTTTTGGCCGCAAAACTAATGGAAATAGGGTTCCAAATCGTTTCACATCCCCCCTATTCTCCAGACTTGGCTCCATCGGACTATTATTTGTTCCCTAATATGAAGAAATGGCTCGCGGGAAAAAGATTTTATTCGAACGAGGAGGTGATTGCAGGAACGAATGGCTATTTTACAGACTTGGACAAATCCTATTATTCGGAAGGGATCAACAAACTAGAGCAGCGTTGGATGAAGTGTATAAGCCTAAAAGGAGACTATGTTGAAAAATAAAAACGATTTATTCAAAAAAATGAAGCAGTTTTTATTTTTACACGGACTTATCAAACAACGATCGTATATATATATATATATATATATATATATATATATATATATCACATATTAAAATGGAAAATCATACATAGA
The DNA here is from genome assembly GCA_029203775.1 of Neoneuromus ignobilis. Classification (NCBI taxonomy): domain Eukaryota; kingdom Metazoa; phylum Arthropoda; class Insecta; order Megaloptera; family Corydalidae; genus Neoneuromus; species Neoneuromus ignobilis. The sequence goes on along the minus strand of CP092096.1, from coordinate 18,469,363 downwards.
TAGTAATTCTTAGTAAGTTCATAGAGTAACGTGAATTATTAGTATTTATTTATATGTTCGTTAAGTTTATTTAAGTCAAGGTTTATAATAGTTTTCAAAACAAAATCATTTTTTAATTAAAATCGATTTTTCTTTATTTGAACGTCAATAAGATAACAGCCAATTCGCAAATACACGAATAATAAACACAAAAACTATATTAAAAGAAAACAACGGTATTTGTTATTAAATTTAAAAAATAAAATATCGCTATATTTATTTAAAAAATGGATAATCGTCCGCTAAAGACTCGCACACTTCTCTTTTCGATTCCTCGTACTGTTTAATCATTTTATCTCGCGTCATTTTTATCAATTTCGGAACATCGTTCAGTGTCATCCCTTCCGTCGATATTGGATCTAGTACTGTAATTTTAACCGTACCTTTCGAATCGAAGAATTTTTTCTCGCGATTAATGAAATAATACGGTGAAAAAACAATCGGAACTACTGGTACTTGTGCATTGATAGCCATGACAAATGCACCTTTTTTGAATTCGAGCATTGGTTGTTTCGTCTTGTTACGTGTTCCTTCTGGAAACACGAACACTTTTACCTGGAAAAAATTAATCGTACGTAATACATAAGATGTACAGTAAAGTAATTAATTCAAAGCAAATCACGATTTTAAGATTGTATAAGTTTTCTACAAATTCTTATTATTATTCAATTAATTTTCATCATAATCACAAACCTTATCTTTATTCATTAATTTTTCAGTTAAATTTAATTGTTTCACTGCCGATTCTTTATTTTTCCTATCGATAAACACATGCCCAGATAAATATGTAATTAATCCAAATGGAAACAAGTACATTAACTCTTTTTTAGTAATCGTAACGAATTTACGCATCAAAGGTGCAATTGTAAACATGCCTAAAAATCCATACAATTTATATATATAATTTAATATTGTTATCTAATATTAACGTGTATCACAAATTACATTAACAAATATTAATTTCAAGTTTACCTAAAATATCAAACGATGATTGATGATTAGCTACAACCACAAACCCTTCCTCACTTTCAATAATTTCCTTATTTTCTAATTCCCAATTTAAATTTAAACACCAAACAGGAAGTTTATTAAAAAATGAAAACAGTCTAGAATGAATTTGAAATAAAGATAAACATTCTAATAAATAAGATTGTGGAACAAATAACAGTACTTTTAAAAAATGTATAAATAAGTCGACACTTACAAGTTGTTCAAAGGATTCCTTGGTCGTAATAAACAAATCGGTATCATTAAAAACGAAAATACGAAATAACATAAGTAGTAGAGGCCATAACGTGCATAAAACCTTAAAGGATGATATTTATTTGGCCAGTATGGCAAAGTACATAATGTTATTGTTAAAAACAATATAATAAGTTCTACCAAACACTTGAACTCACACTCCATTTTTAATCTGTAACAAAAATAATGAATTTATATTACATAAACAACAATTTTGATTAATACAAAATAATTATCTACAGAATAATTTAAATGGTACATTCATTTAATCTACATTGTTATTAAAAATTGTAAAAAAAAATTTATCATAAATCAATGCAAAAGAATGTAAATAAAACTGATATTTTTTACTCTCCTGATTAATGAGCAATAATATATTGCTTCGCTAATTGCAAAATTTATTAAATATCGCTTTTATACTTAATAGATACTGAATCATTTCTAAATTATCAATTATTGGAGCAAAGGTTCTTTATATTTAAATAATAAAATTCAAATACGTAATATATAAGACAATATAAGATCTTTTCAAGATTGAAATTCCTGCCAGCAGACCTACAATCTTAATCGAACATACTATTGTACTATTATTATTTTTATGACTGGATTTTTTTACATTTTTGTAGAAAATGAAAACCTATAACGTGTGTTTAAAGAAAATTCACGATTTACTTATTCAAAGATAAAGGGGCCCCTTTGTATCGATTTCGCAGAATTATAAACAATTTTAAAAATGATATTTCGATCCTTCATTTAGGTCATTACGATGATAATTGAAAGACAAATTAAACAATTTTGAAATAATTGAAATATATGCAAATTTCGTGAAATCTATCGATATTAAATGCAGTCCTGAAAATTTTCAACATTCGAAACCCTATTGTTTGATATGTTTTAATAATGAGCCGTTTTCGAAAAAATGTAATTAAATAGTGACTACAAAAAATGTAATTTCTACAAATTCGAAATATACTTATATAATGATAATGAAGCTCTTGGGTGTTGAATTAACAGCTACACGAACAACTTTAAAAAAAATAATTATGTATTGTCAATTATATAATTTGTTAAAATATTTACTTTTTAATTATTTGATTACAAAGTAAATATTTCATTTAAACTAAATGATTATTTTTACTTATCAAATAAAATTAAACGAACACAACAATTTACAATTTAGTCTATTTCAATAATTGTAATATATACATACCGTATTGATCTATTAATTTTATAGCATATTTTTTTATTTAATTCCAATCAAAAAATATTCCCTGGTAGACAAAAAATATAAAATCGTTAATTATTTTTCAAAATAAAACTGATTTATAAAAGCACATCACTTGTTATGTTTTTTTTTTTGGAATTTATTTAAAATAAATTTCTTATAAAACAAACAAATAATTTATGAAAATTGTATATGCAACGAATTATTTGTTGCTTCTAAGCAATCGAAACAATATCTGACTATTGTAACTGATTCAAATCAGCGATTCATTGAAACTCGAACTTTTACCTTAACATTAAGACCCTGATTGCGCACAATTAATTGCAGTTCTTTTTACAAAAGTACAAATACATTTGCTGAAATCATTAAACATCTCTTTTCTTTAAAATTATCTTTATCCAATGTATACATTAATAGGCAATGTTTAAGCTACTTACTTAATGAATCAAATAAAACGAATCAAATCAGATATTGTATCAGTTAAATAAATAAACATCAATGTGCAAAAGTCAAAGTAATAACTAATTACGTCAACCAAAACACGAATACCGGTCGAAAGATTAAAAATATATCTCCTATTAAAAATTTAAAAAATCTCTTCGATGTACAAAAGTACAATTTGTTTTATCGATACATTTTATGATTTTCGTTTATATAACAAATAAATTACAAAGGTTTAATATTTTATCGCAAATATCTATTTTTTTAAAAAAATAAATGCTATACCCTTGAACTATTCAATAGATATATTCAGAAATCAATTTATATTTCGTTGAATCTACACATTTAGAAACTACATTTAATAAATTATGTACATACATACATACATACATATATATATATATATGTGTGTGTGTGTGTGTGTATGTATATATACATATGTATGTATGCATAAAGTACAAAAAAATAAAAAAACGCATAGAAACTGTACAGAAATGAATTAATTATCAAAATTCTGTTAAAAACATTAAAATACCAATTTTATTTATTTTCATTTTAATGAACTTTAATTACAACAAAAACAGATTTTATTCAGGCTTCGATTTTTCATAAGAAAAAATGAGACTCCAATAATTACGAAATTAAACACAGGAAAGTCTTTATGTCAGAACAAAAGGAAATTCCCCAACAATATTTTATATTTAATAGAAATATTTTTTAGGCTTCACTCGAACATTTCGTAATGAATTGATTTTCATTAAGATTCTCAAATACGGAATATGACATTTTTTAAATAACTTTAAACGCAAAAATGAAATATTGAATTTCGAAAAGACAAATCGTTTTAAGAAATAAAGAATTTATTAAAACACATTTAAATGTTTAAAAAATAATAATTTTATTGTTTCAAATAAAAAAAATAACATTCAATACTTTTTAGTATTATTAAAGAGAATCGTGTATCGTTAAAAATACTGTATTATAAAATAAAATGTTATTTAACATTTTTATTAAGATTAGATTGAAAATTAATATTCCTAATTACTGACGTTGTAGTAAATAATATATTTTTTTATTGAATTTTTTTTTCTAAATTATGTTAAGTTAATAGATATCATTTTCATTATATGTTGAGATCAATTTTGTCTGTAAACATGCAATTTTTATAACATCCCAAGGGAAATTTATAATAAATGAAAAATCATTACATAAAAAATTCAATATATATTTTTACAAAGTAATTCACGAAAAATCAATTTAAAAACAAATTGAATTACGTAATTTATACATAAATGAATTGTCATCTCCAACACCATAAAATATAATTCCATCCAAATGTAACGCCTAGATTTGTGTTTTTATATATATATATATATATATATATATATATATATATATATATATATATATATATATATATATATAAATATATAATTATAATTAATATAATAGTTATTTGTTATTAAATATTACTTATTATAATAAATAATGTGTGTGTATGTATAATTATATATTAAACGAATTAATAATTTAAAGTGTAATAATTTTTTACAATTGTCAATAAAGATTGCAATTTCTTACATTTTAAACATTTCAGTCTAAGAAATCAGCTGAATACTTTTTATATTTGTAGAAACGAACCTCATCATTTAGTTGAAAGGTAAGCGTCATATTCAACATAATTTATAACTTATACAACTTTTAATCTACCTTAAAAATCTTTACCACATAGATATTTTTTTATTGTTAAGAAAATTATACACAACTTTTAAGTTTAGTGTCGTTTTTTTGCTGCAAAACTTATTTTGTAAATTTATTTTATAAAAGTATTATTTTGATAATGACTACATACTTTATTTAGTTTTTTTAAAGAAAATATATAAATGTATTGAATCAAAAATAGATAATAGGTACAATAATCACTCCTTATCACAAGAAAAAGAGAAATAATACTATAAAAAAAAAGATTTTATTAATAAAGGAAATTATATAAAACAAAGAATGAAAAAACTGAATATTTTTAATAAATATTTATTTTTTTATAACAAAAAAAATATTACTAGAGCTACTATAATACTTATACTTTTATAAATTAACAACTTTCTTTATATGGTTTACTATCCAATTTCACTGTATCTGATGTAATATTTAATGCTGAAAAACAAAAAATCATTAAAAAAAGAAATATTCATTTCCAACATTTGATATCATACAAAATTTTCCTGGGGAAACTTCTTTGGCTTGTATTACATTGCAGCGTAATTCTTTTTCAACAGCTTTTGAAACATTAATTAACTAAAATATAGGTATCCTTAATAATGCAAGTGCATTGCTTTTTTATACAATAACACAAACCTCTGTTATATTTGACGCGTCTTGTACATCTTTATTTTTTTTAAATTCCTTATTAATTAATGCTCTCGATGATTGTAAAGCAGTTTCATCACCATTGAAAACTTTTAACCTTGTTCTATGTATTTTTCTAAATTCCGATAAAACCTATTTTTTAATAAAATATAACATTACTGTAAATAAAACTATATATATATATATATATATATATATATATATATATATATATATATATATATATATATATATATATATATATATATATATATATATATATATATATATATATATATATATATATATATATATATATATATATATATATATGTATATATGGATATGTATATATATGTATATATAGATATATTATTATAGATATATATATATATATATATATATATATATATATATATATATATAAATATTATACCTCTCTTCTTAGAGAATTCATATTACTTTTTTAAATTAGCACTTAAAAAAAATATTAAATAATTTGTATTAATAAAAGTACCAACTACGTTTCAATTAATGGTCAAAAAATGTTAGGTTAACTTTGAATGCAATATTGAAAAAGATAAAAGTAATCCTCAAAATGATTTCATTATGTTTCGTTCAAAAAACTTCATTGTACCATATAGTCAAAAATACCATAAATATTTAGTAAAACCAATAAAATTATCACTTACAATTTAAGATTATATTCAAAATGTTTTAGGGGGAATATTCTTATTGGACTTTTAAATTTAATACAACCAATAAAGAAAATCGTTAATAATCACTTAATAAAAATAATACTTTTTTCTAAAATACATTATATGTATGAACTTAAAAACCCTTACTTTTTATCGAAACTTAAATAAACATTCTAAATTTTATTACGTTTAATAATTATTTAAAATATCCTAAACTTAATAAATCATTTATATTACTTTTTAATCATAGGCTTAAAAGAAAGTCAGAAATAAAAACACCACATTTTTGTAAATCATGAAATTTATTAATAAGTAGTTTTTTTTGGCGAAATAAACAAATTCACTGTAACAGCCTTTTTAATTATCGTAGCCAAAGAGACCCATTAGAACTGGCTTCTTAATTTTAGTTTAAATAAATACACTGATTATTACAAATACATACACGCCAAGGACGTAATCAGATCTCTTAAGCACGAAAAGGCAAAAGTTGAAGCTTGTTGAAAAGTTATTTTAAATAAATCATGATAGCAATAATAAAACAGTGTGATAGCACATGTCATAATTCAAGGTGTGTCATTAATCACAGTGTAAAAGTTATTTTTAATGGTAGTTGTGTTTTGTATGACACATCAACAATAGTCCTAAAAAGAGTAATAACATTACAAAAAAAAGAAATAAACATATAAAAAAAGCATTAAAGATTCTAATTCTTAAATAATTCAAACTATTTATATTTCAGATTATTCAATAATGTAAAAAGGTACAATTTTCACAATAACTATAACTTTTTCATTACAGTTCAATGTTCTACATAAATAATAATAGTAAATATCAAATTTGTTCAATTTTAAACACAGTAACAACTACCACCAAAAAAAAAACTCTTTAAATAAAAACAGTAAATGTTTCAATGTAATTTACCCACTTGCTCCATTCTTTATAAGTGTTCCTTGACAAAACCAAAGGGAATAAAAATATTTTCAAAATTAATAATTAATTCATTATTTGACACAATATTATAAAACAAATGCTTTTTAGTCTTATTTTTTCTATATAAACAAAATTTCTAAATGAAAAAATCAAGAAACACTTTGAAATGATAATGTAACAACAAATATGCAAGAAAAGTCAAGAGTAAATAACAAGAAGCTTATTATTCATTCATTATAGATTTTTTTGCTTTTTTTAATGTATTTACGGAACAATTTGTTTATAATATTTGATCATTTTAAAAAGTATTAGATTCATTTTGTCAATACCAGTAATGTAAAGAAATTATCAAAAATCGAAAAATACATTGATTTAATGTATTTCAATCCCCATAAATGAATGAATACTTTTTATTTTATATGTTTGTTTGTTTAGACTAGTTGTGTATCTCTATTATAAATCAATCACTTCCATTAAAAAACCAAGGACCATGCATGTACATAGTCCTCTCATAGACTTGTGATAGTCTGTCATTTTGGGTACACATATTTTATGCTTTCAATAGATACATTCACTAGAACTGGAATCCACCCATAGGTACCGATTGGTCCGCATTAAATTGGTACTGCTGTTGTTCAGGATCTACTGATGGTGCTACACGAGACTCTTCTTCTTCACCTCCGAAGAAGTGTTCAATTATATCAAATGCTTTCTGATAAACTTCCATATTTTCATGTGATTGTAGAAACTCTATCTTATCTAAGCCTGTAAAAGATATCACATACAGTATTATTTTAATCTTAGAGAATCTCTAAAAACTCATAACTTTTATGATTACATGTTCATAAAGATTTTTAGATGATAAATTAAACTCACCATAGCATTCTTCAACAAGAACTGCATAAGGGTTTAGACCTGAATGTGCTTGTGCATCTTGTTCACCTAACCTCAAGATATTATCAAGTCCATTCAATGCAACCTGTACAATTTTCACATCCATGACAGTTAATAAATCACATAATGGCCCTATACAACCCTGTTCAACAAGGTAACGTATCTGTTCTGCTGTGCCTCCACTTGTAGCATTTGTTATTGCCCACGCTGCTTCTTTTCTCGTTTTAAACTCTGCTTTACTAAGTATATCAATCAGAACTGGGAAAATATTTGCATCTATCACTGCTTGTATTTGTTGTCTGTTCCCTGCTGTAATATTTGAAACAGTCCAGCATGCTTCTTTTCGTACAGCTTCTTTACTTGAACCAAGCAAATGTAGTAGACTCGGCAATGCATTACAATTCAATATCACTTGAGTTTGTAGATCATCACCTGTTACAATATTACCTACAGCACGTAGTGCAGCAGATACAACATTGTGTTTTTCATGAATCAACAACTCGACTAGTCTACGACACACACCAGCATCTATTACTGCTTGAATCTTATCATTAGGTCCATCCGAAAGATACGAAAGTGCCCAACAAGTATCAGAAAGTACATCAGAGTCAGTATGAAAAAGAAGTCTTGCTAAGACTGGCAAACCAGGAGAGACCTTAGAAAATTCTGGTGATGGATTCTTACCTCTACATAAATTTGACAATGCCCAAACAGCATTTCGTATCATTGTTAAACGTGTTGATTTACTCAATAACCTGTCAAATAAATAGATTTATGAATACAATTTTGTTTCAAAACAAATATTTTTTAATTCTATTAAAAGATACATCTATATAGATAAACATAAAAACAAGATAATTAAACTTACTGAAGAAGTGGTACTAATATTCCATTATCTAATACATGATCACGACACTCTGGTGAATCTCCTGCAATATTTCCTAAAGCCCAAACAGCTTGTTCTTGTACATCTTCATAATCACTACTCAACAAACCAATGAAAATTGGAACTGCACCTGCATCTATAACCATTCGAGTTTGTAGTGATGTACCAGATGCAATATTTGTTAATGCCCATGCAGCTTCAAACTAAAATAATAAACACATAACAGTTTTATGGATATTTTATCCCAGTACAACTGGTACATCATACACACACATTTATATAAATATATATATATATATATATATATATATGAAAATCATTATTGAATTAATTTCATAAGAAATCTTATCACATAATTTCTAATTCATGCACATATAATTGAAAAAAATTCCTAAAACTAGAATTTACATACCATATGAGAACATACATAACCTCTAAACTAATAAATCGAAAATCAAAAACTTACTTGTAATGTGCAATTGGATGTATTCTTCAAGAAATCAACAAATCTTGGTACTATACCAGTCTGAATAACTTCATCAATTGGTGGATTTGGTTCTCTACTCAATAACTTTCTAAATTTCTGTGTCGCCTGCAACTGATCATCAACTTTGTCGCTATAAAGTGCTTGAACCATCGCCTGTGTAATACCAGGTGTATTCTGTGCCATAATATCAGTATCCTGCAAGCTTTCTCCATCTTCAGGCGGTAATAATATATTCACGTTTCTTCTTTTTGACAACTGTTGTTCACGTTTCTGTTTTCTTATTTGAACACCTTCCTCTTCACGCCGTCTACGCAATTCTTGTGAGTCAAGTCCGACGTTTTTATAACGATGTCTGTGCGTTGATTCTGACATCTAGAAAATATAATTTTATGATATACTACCAATTTTAAATATACATGCTAAATACGTCAATATGAATTAGTCATCAAATTGCATCACGAGTTTTTATTTAGATCACATTTAACTACTTACTTTATAATTACTGCAAATCTAACAACTTAATTTCAAAAAATTTTAAACTACTACGATTTAAACACTATATTTTTACTATAAAAGTACATACGACAAATATGAAATAGTGCATTATTGACCAGATGACATTTCATTAAGGATTACGATGTCACTTAATCGGATATTTAAACATTTCTATATTAGTAATTTATAATTAATTCGATGCCACCTGAATCATTACAATTATATACTGTTAATTAATATAATAAAATCACACTTACTTTAAATAAATTTTATAGAAATATAATTTAAAGGTAAAATTTGGTAGAATTCACACTTTTTCCACCATTAACTCTTCAAGGCCTCACTTTCAAAGGAATTATGGGAACAAGAATTTCGATACTAGTACTTCCATCTGTTAACGAATACTGACATATATTTAATAAATAAATCTATTCCGTAATTTTAAAATTCTTGTCTTAAAATGTTTTTATTAATTCTCAAAGTTAATTTTTACATTATACTATTTGGCAGTAAAAATTTCCTTTACATATTATAATATAATTTTTACATGAAAATTAATTTCCTATTATTGATTTTAACCCATTCATAATTATAATTTAATATTGTTTACTATTCGATAAAATAATAATAATTAATGCATTAATTATGAATAGTTAATAAAATATATGTTCTACAAACTATGAAACTAATGTTTTAATTTCAATAATAAAGTTTAAAATTCTATCACGCTTAAAAGAAAGTATATTAAAAATATATATATGTGTATATATATATATATATATATATATATATATATATATATATATATATATATGAACTATATATAAATATTAAATAAAATGGTTCTATATTACGACATTGTTTATACTGTATAATTAATTATATTTTTAACAATAAATGTTTCTAATCATATATTTTAAGAGATCTACATCCGTTTACACAACCATTTTTTTACAAATCACATTTATATCTACATATTAACCCACTTCTGTGCAAACGTTGTGTTCTAGGTTAGAATTTTTAAATTGTGAAACTGATGAAATAAATTTAATAATAAAAATATGTCCTCATCTATTATACAATGTACAGATTTTTTACAATTCCAGGTACAGAATATACTTTTTTTGTAATTATCTTTTAACATAACCACAAATATAGCATAACATCATTTTGAAAACAGGATGCTTTGAAAAAAATGCGAGAAATAGACGATAAAATAATATACGCCTTAAATACTACAATACCAACTGAATCTTTTCGTGGTCAAGTAGATGCAACTTCGAAATGTAAAGATCTATATAGTCAATTACGAGAAGGTCATATTAGTCGTGAAAATGTTATAAAACATTGTATAACGTTATCAGCAGATAAAGTTAAACAATTAAAAGAAAAACGGGAAGCTGATAGAAATGATATAGATTTAATGAAAAATTTACGAGATGAGCAAACAAAGGTAAGTTATTAAAACTTTACTCTTAAGTCATTTATATTAACAGAAGTATTGAAAAATTTAGTTGCGGTTGCTACAAGTTGAACTAAATGTTGAAGAAATAGTAAAACAAAGATCTTCAAAAGTTTTTCAAGAAAGGTGTCGATCATTCTATTTTCCTGAACAGTCATGATGAATGTACCAGTGCATTTAATAAGAACTGATTAGTTATATGAATAAAAATGTGTGAATGGAATAGTAGTGTAGAACATTGTTTTGAAAAAGACTCAATTAGCATGGATATATTTGTTTTTCAACTTGTATATTATTAATAAATGCATTTTTACAAATCTATATCAATTCTGTTTTGTATTTTATATTAAATATGCATACACACACACAAATGTTCAGTTCAATATATCAATCATTTAAAAACATAGAATTGAATAAAAATATTTCTTTCATATTTATCATAAGTTTAATTTTATACTAAAGAAATATTAAGAAAAGAAAATTCAATATATAAAAAAGTATTTATTACAAAAAATTATACAATTTCCACATAAGAGAAATTTATTTTTGTCATATACTTTTATTGAAAATAATTACATTTAATAATTAGTAAAACACTCCATTTGAGTACAAAATTTATATTTGAATTTAATCATTTAGATATCACTTAAGGAATAGGGCGACATAAAAAAATATTTTAAAACAATGACTTTATTTGATAGCCTCTTTAGCTTTCACAGCTTCTTCATTAATTTTTCGGTGCCAATCTAAATTCTGTTTTTGAACAGTCTCTCCTCGATCTGCAGCTCGTTTTCCACTGATTACAACAAGCAAACAGGCAAATGCTGTAGCTACCATCATATAGTTAGCAATACGGATTCTAGCTTTATTACGTGCCTTTTCAACTGCTTCATGACTACAAAAAAAAAAATACATTATTTTAATCATTTCATTGATACAAAACTTCTTAATTAAAAACAGGGCATTCATATTCATAATAATTCTTGTTTTTCTTCATATATATAATACATACACACACACACACACATTTTATATATATATATACATACATATATTGTTTATACATATACACATATGCACAAATATAATATATATAAGTTCATAAAATTAGCATGTTTAATATTATGTTTGTTTCATATAAATTAATGAATAACCATATATGAACTTAATATGTAGGCAACAAAATATACATAAAATAAATACATTTATTCCCAATTTAATTTGTATGCAATGAACTGCAAATGACCTTCAATATAATAAAATTGATCGTGGTACAATATTTTACTTCGGTTGTCCTGCAATGTTTCCATAAAAAACAGTTTATAAATATGTATTATGCAGCGGAAAAAATAATTGGCAAAGACAGAGACAGTAGTTAATTCCAAGAGCAAGGTCAGTACATGTTTATATTTATTATAAATATTTTAACCTTGAGACAAAGGTGTACTTTTTCTGAACGCACATCCAAACATTACATGCTCATTTATTTTTGTTTTTATTTTTTATATCATTTCTATTATCTACTGGAAATGGACAACAAGTAACCGGATGTTTTTTTTCACAAAACTATATTGTTTATCTCAGTTAAACATGTGTATATAATATATACATGCATTTAAATCATATACATATGGTGTATAATAACGTTTAAACATCACTACCAAATTCCAGCAAGATTGATAAAAATAATAGACGCTTGAAATTATTACTTTCGTAACTAAACAGAATTTCGTAACAAAATTAAAAACATACGTTATTGATAATTTATTTTAATTGGGCCACAGTAATTAGTAGTAATGTAAATTATTGAAAGTATTGTAAAACTCGTGTTATAAATGTATATAAATCAATTGTACAATGCAATTAAAAACATTGGCGTATAAATAGTTATTAAAATTCACAAAGGTATTTTTAAATGATTCATTATTTATATATTATTCTTACAACAAATATTTTAAACATTATAATTGTTTTAAAAGTTTGCAAATATAAAAATGAATAATGTACAAAATTGATAGAAGTTTTGTATAATAAAAAAAAACTTTGCTACTGTTTTATTCCATACAGACATGTGAAATTATCATTTATTGTATTTGATTTATGTAAAATAGATAATTATTAAAAAAACATCTATAATTACTTCATTACGTCAGTAATAATGATGCTCGATTTATTTTTGATAGCAAAAAAAATATTGGATAGTGATTTTTATGTTGTCATTAATTAAGTAGTAAACAACTTTTAATTAAAATTATTGTTTATTTGAAACATTACAAAAGTTTATTTAAAACTAGTAATTATGTAGTATAAACACATTACTGTTGTTTTCAGCGACCAATAAACAATATAACAAAACCTAGTTAAAAGAATAATTTAGTCAGTTGTGAACATTATAAAAGTTCCAAGAAGAAATCTGATAGCACAAAAATAGACCACTCTCGAAATCAAACATGAAACATTTATAAAAACATGTGTTTATTCTAAGAATACCGATGTTTTCAATTTTTTAAAATGTTCGAAAAGTACGCAGATAAATAAATCTGCAAAATGTTTGATAGAAGAATGAAATGTTTATGGATGATAAACATCTTAACTAACTAGTAATTTTTACGTTACCTTCTAACCAAATTCACCCATTGTACACGTGCCACCTAAGAGACTTAATTATAAAGTAAATATATACATACATATATAATAAAAAAATGACTTATTGGTACGTCGAATTGAGTAACTTTCACTTTGGACTCATTAGAAGTCATTCACCATGACCTGTTTGGGTGCATTTATTACTCAACAGGTTTACAAAAAGATATCAATGTACAAAAATCGACCTACTTTTCTAATTCTTGAACAAAGAGACTACTCTATCAAACTCGTATATAATAATTTTATTTAAAAAAAGGATAAAATTTTGTATTCAAATATTAAATTTCGAATCTAAAATTTTTAAACAATACATTAAAAATAAATCTTTTACTATAAACAAGAATTTTAATAAGATTATTTTTTTTTTTAATTGCGACATTTATTTTAATGGTTTTATGTTAATCATGAACGTTTGCTTCGAAAGTGTACTAATTACAAAGTAACTACCTATATAAACATAAGAAAATAAATTCTTTTTTTAAAAAAATAATACTCAATGTACTAATATTATTTTGTTATATTTAATTATCTTTGCACGTTTTTTTTCTCTTCGATATTAGGCATACGAATTGAATTCTATTACAAAATACAGGATGCTTGTTTTCATTGCACACACGTATTTCAACATAGGGTTCTCAAACATGTTAATTTAATGAAGTTGGATGACATCGCTGTTTTAATTTCAAGTTATAAATTGTCTATGACAACATTACTAAAAAATGTAAATAGTTATGTAATAATTATATGGAAAAAAAATTAAAGTCAACGTGTAAAACATTATATATAAATAAATATGATTACATTTGGATATAAATATAATTAGCGTTATTAAATAGAATTAAACAATTCACAAAAAAAGATTCCTTCTTCTAATTGCTTATTAGTTTTATACTATAAATATATGTATGTACACACACACATATATATAAAAACATACACACATATGTATATGTATAATATCCAAAATGACAAAACGAACGTTTAGTTTATTCTTTCGAAACTGGAACACGGCAGAACGCAATTTCTTAAATTTGTTCCACATTATTTTTGTCAGATGAAAGACATTGGAAATTTTAAGTAAACGAACAGGCTTTTAAATATGTATTTAATTAAATAAAACCTAAAATCTATTAAATAAATCTATTTATGTATTATTAAACCTGAATCAAATCTAATATTATATATATACACACGTATATACATTTAATTTAAAATATTTTAGTTTTTATGCTAATACATGCTACATATATTTGTAGCATTGTTAAAAACAATAAACTACATAAAAAATAAACATGTATCAATGCATTTTTATAAACTATAATCAAAATTTGATTCTGTATAAACACCATTGAGTGATATCAAGTATTATACAATATTGACAATAGCTATGTACATACAGTAAAAGTAAACATTAACGAAATACTAGGATGAAATATGTTAAATGCTACAATTTTTTTGATAAACATAAATAATCAAATAGTTTTGATAATAAATGTCTGCGTATATTATGTAAATATACATATATATGCATGCATAAACATGCACTCATATATTTATATATACATAAAATAAATTACATTTAGGAAATAAAGAAATGTTAACGAACGTAAACCATTTTTCAATGTAAATTCAGTTATCAATAAAATATTAAAGAAGCATGTAAATGAAAGGTTTTTTTATTTACAATCGTTTATTTATGTCAAGGTGAAATAGTATTCGTTTTATCACGTATGCAGAATAGAATATTACTTTATTATTATAATTTTTTTTAAACATATTTCAAAAACTTTTTTTTCTCGTATTTTAATTTCACACACACACACGTATATATACACATACATACATATATACATACACTACACCTTGAAAATTTAAATTTCTAGTATCCTCTTATAATGTTTAATTTAATATAAACAAATCAAATAACACTTCTAGTTCGATTACTCTTGCTTAATGTTTGGTGTTGAAAAAAATATTAGAATACATTTATTTATAAACATGATTATGTATCCTAAATTAAATTTTTAACTGTTTTATTTTTATATTTATCTTCTCTATGTAGAAAATTATATATATATATATATATATATATATATATGCATATACATACATACATCTAGATATATTTTTTTACATTTGGTAATAATAAAATATTATTCACATTTAAATTTGGAATATTTTTCCAGGAAATAACACAATTTAATGATACATGATAATATTTTAAATTATCGTAAAATATATAAATGTATCAAAATAATTTGATAAAATTATTTTTGAACAAAATAATCAACTACAGTTCTAAAAAAAATGTTTGATATATTTAATATTACATAATTAAAACGTTTGTAGAATTACATAATGCGAGAAATTGTATACATAAACATCTGTTTGTCACGAAAAAATTAATTCATGTTGTTTGCGGTTTATTTTAGATTAAATTTGTTTAAATATCATAAAAAAAACAGATATTTTCCGACTAGAGATATTTTAAATTAAAATATTTTTTTAATGCAATATAAAAATAATAGACAAATATTCGTAACCAATTAATTTACTTTGCAATTAACATTGCTTGTTTCTTTGTAAAAAAATAATGGATTTGGTAACTTATAGTCGTGAACTGAATATTAAAAATTTTCTTTGCACCACAAATATGGAAAACACGTAATAAAAAAAATGATGATGATCAGAAAAACATTTCATAAAAAACAATCCAAAAATACAATTTCCAAATTAAATTCAATATAGTCTTATTTATTATAACAATGTAAACATCCCTAAATTATTAACATGCTCAAAACAGTTTTTACAAAACATTGATAATAACAACATACACATCATTACCGAATGTTTACAAATAATAAAATAATACATATCAGTAATTTTTTGATAATTTCTCTTCTTTAAGAATATTTTACATAGATATGTTTTCTATTGATTGACAAAAGTTTCTTATAAAACGATAATCAAAATAAATATTTTTTAATATATAGAGATGGAAGTTTTATATAAAAAAAATATTTTTCGAGTAAAACAATTGTGATTCAATAACATCTTATTATATATTATACAAATCTTTTAATAAGAAAATAACTGATTTGGCCTTCAAGTAAATGAGTTAACTGAGTTTAAATCAACTTCATTACACAATTAAACAATCTATAAATACTATTTTTAACGGGATCAATTACTGTACATGAACTTGAAAGGTTTTTTATTGTTATATTTTACAGTAATTTCATAGACTATTTTTTAAAAATAAAATTTCACAATTTCCATTGTACTTATTCAAAGTTTATATAGTAAAAAAAATGGGCGATTAATTCTTTTAATATTTCTTTATATAATACCTTTACTGATAAAAAAATAAATGACTTGCATTAATGTTATTTATGGAAAAGAAATTCAATGATTCTTAAATAAAACGAGTACATGTGTATGTTTTGATTACAAAAACACATGTATGAATAAGCAAGTGCGTATTTTTATGATTGCACTGTACACAACAAACAGACTCGTATTGTAAATGCTTACTATATGAAAATAAAAACAACAGACATTTAAATAATAGATTCTTAAATTTTTTTGAATGGAACCTTACATTTTTGTATCTAAATGTAAAATAATATATATTATCCAACAAATCAATATTATTTTTATCAGTAAACAGAGCCAACGAATTAACTTTACATGAACATTTTAAATTAAAAAAACAAATAAATAAAACGGTAGCTTACGAAACAAGCTCTGGAACATCAGCTATACTCCTGTATCTTCCAGACCAAACCAAAAATCTTTTTTCTAATCGGTTTGGTTTATGTGTATGATGAGAAATATTCGCAGTCTCGGCAGCAGTAGCTGCAGCAGATCCTTGTTCAGATCCTGCGACAGTTTTTTCGAACCTTACAATATTCCGTGAAATATTTCTTATTTGTTGTACAGATCTATTGTTAACACACTGTAAGTGTGGTTTCAAAAAATTTAATAGCACAGACATATTTAATGCGACACAATTATATCATGTAGAACGCAAATTACTGTCGACAATGAAGTGCTACTCGAAAATAACAGACTATGATTTGAAATTAATTCTAATCAAACCGGTAACATCCATGCAAACTACTAATACACAATAATCTATTTTTAACAACACGTACATCCACTCATTTAATATAATATTCTCTATAACCTCCCACCACTATATCCCAGACGCAACTCGACGTATTTTTAATACTCTAAATCAAAATTTACTGCCATTCTCGTCGTTATTTAAAATAAACACTATATTAAATAATAATAAATTTTACATAAAATTAATTGCTTCTTATATATATAATCTTTTTCAAAAATTAATATTAAAAATAATAAATTCCAATATAGAAAATAAAAAAGCTTCTGCCATCTATTAGAAATGAAACCAAGTACAAAACTTAAATAATTATTTTTTTAATAAATTATTGCTAATCATCATTGTAAACAAGATTAAATACCACACACAAACATAATCTATGATATTTAAACTATTACTCTTATTTTTAAAATATATGTTGGACAACATTAGATTCTAAAGAATAGGATTATATACGAGAGTCGTTTGATAAGTATGGTAAATTTATTTATTGTTTAATTAATTTAATTCAATTTAGTTTTTCTTACTTTTTTACCATACTTATCAAACGACCCTCGTATATATATATATATATATATATATATATAATATAGTTATATAAATATCATGAAAATTTGTTATCAAATATATTTGAAATTCGTATCAAGGTATCAGTTTTATGTCAACAATCTCTTTAAACTTGATAGTAATTGTATGTCATTTATAAATGTATATCCAAGAACTTCTTTCTTTTATATGAAGAAAGTCACGTACAATGTGTAAACGTGATAATTTACATGTGTAATTCTTATAATTCAATTCTTTGAAAGAAATGATTTTGGCACAAATCGTAAACTATAGAAATAAACAAACGATCAGGTACTCTAACGTCTATGTAAAAATAATTTAACATATTGAGCACGACGAATGACAACCAAAAAGACATCATTGAAAGTTTAATGAACCTTAACTGATAACACTGCATGCACATATGAATGAGGACATACAGACAAAAATAAATAAATTCGTTACTTGAATGCAGTTCTTATTTATTTAACGTTATTTAAAACTCAATTTGTCCAATCAATATTAAGGTATTGAAATAACCATTATATGTCGAATTATGACTTTGTGCATAAATAAAATATTAATAGAAATAATACAATTTTATACAATATATATATATATATATATATATGCCGTTTTATATGCATACACATAAATATATACGTATAAATTAATGACAGATATAAAGATATATAATATCTACATACATATATGATTATTTTCAATATCGATATTAAAAAAATTAAAAAATAAAAAGTGGATGACATTGATTAACGAGCGAATGAAATAAGAAACAGGACAATATAAGATTAAAAGTAATGGGTGTTAACAAATGTAGGAATTGTAAATACTAACACGCTGTTGCTATGTTATATATAAACATTGATTCGATTTAACTATGTACATAACAATGACACATTTTAACGGTTAAAAATGTAATACCACATGTTCGAAAAATTTTACAATACAGAAATCTTCAAAAATATATTTGATTTCATTCCAATTTTCAAACAAAACACACATACACATTATATATATATATATATATATATATATATATATATATATATATATATATATATATATATATATATATTTGCAGCATTTGGGCCTTTCTTAATAGGAAATGATTTTTTGTGTGTACATTTATAAGAATATTTATATTTTTTCATATTATTTGGCGATTTACATTTATAGCCGATTTTAAATTTTCCTTACTATTATATATGCATACATGTTTATACTTGCAATTACATATGTATGTTAAACAAAGTGTGTGTGTAATTAATTTAATTGCTTTGACATTATTGTTTGTTAAATTCTACAAGCATACATATGTATATCGATTTAAGAAGTTATGTTTTAAAAAATTGATAAAATGCTTATAGCAGATTCAAATTAATTGCAAATGTAAAGTTTTTAAATATTTATTAGTAAATTTTCAATAAAATGTAATCAAACAACTTTTTTTCATTGTTAATTCTTATTAATAAATAAATACATATATTAATATACATATATATATATATATATATATATATTTATATATATATATATATATATATATATATATATATATATATATTTAAAATATGTAAATAAATATAATTATTAATACTATATTCTGTAATTATTTCATACACATTTCCGCTGATAGTATCCAGAATATATGATATCGTGTGGTTTTAATTCAGTGTATTTTTTTACACATGTATTTATGATACTGCTTACTAACATATTAATATTGAATCATGCACGAATAAATAATCTTTAGTATTTCCAATGACTCACAACATATACAACAATAATCTTATTTTTTTATATTAGTATAAGCCGGGCGGAATATTAGTTTTTATATTTAAATCTTATAATATGGAGAATGAAACAGATTCTAATGGACAAAAGCCGAGTTATTTGATATTAGGAGGTGAGTTTTTAATATGAGTATAAAATTATAAAAAACGTTAAATTGTACTATTCAAAGTATGTAAGGTTAAGTGAGTTTTTAAATACTATACTTAATATTTTTCTAAAAAAAATCTTATAAAACTATCTAATTAATAAAACTTAAAAAAAGTTATTTTAAATTTTAGGATGTGGTTTCATTGGTAGAAATCTTATAGAATATTTAGTTACAAATAATTTAGCAAGTACTATAAGAATTGTTGATAAGGTACCTCCACAAGTTGCATGGCTCAATTCAAAGCACGAAAAAGTTTTCTCTGATCCAATTATAGAATTTAAAAGTGCAAATCTTATAAGTTTATCATCATGTGAAACTGTTTTTGCACCTGGTGGCTGGGATTATGTTGTAAATTGTGCTTGTGAAACAAAACCTGGTCAAACTGATCCTGTATATCAAGAAGGTATTTTGAAACTAAGCTTGAATTGTGCAACACTAGCTGCACAACAAAATGTTAAGCACTATGTTGAATTGTCATCAGGAAATATGCATTCATCAGAAAAGGTTAATTAAATAATAAGATATTTCAAATTTACTTTATTGAAATCTAAATCCATTTATAAATAAAAGATGACTTGATATTGTTAAAAGTAATTTCATTATAGATTCCACATAAAGAGGATGGACCAATTGAGCCATGGACATTTGTAGCGAAATGGAAAATTCGTGTTGAGAATGAAATTAAAACAATACCTGGTCTTAGATATACAGTGTTAAGATTACCAAGAGTGTATGGAATTGGAGACAGAAATGGATTAAGTAATTGAATTTAAATTAGTGCTCTCTTCTTTTATAATGTATATATTTTTTTTATAAAAATGTTTAATTTTTAATATAACTTTTAGCACCACGTATTCTTTTTGCTGCTATATATAAACAACTTAATGAAACAATGAAAATGTTATGGACTGCCAATTTAAAATTGCACACTGTACATGTTATTGATGTTTGTAGAGCAATAATTCATGTTTGTGGCCGAGAAAATACATTAGGAAAAGTTTATAATGTAGTTGATTCTGCTGATAGTACACAAGGATCAGTTGCAGAAATCCTAGCTGATATTTTTAATATTGAATATGATTATTTAGGTTCTATTATGTCTACAATTGCAAAGGTATATTCAATTTCATAAAATCAAATAATAACTTTATTTTTAATTATCAGAGGTAACATTTTTGTAGGCTGATATGGGTAACATTGTAAATGAAGTCAATGATAAACATTTACTTCCTTGGGCAGAAGCATGTAGAAAAAATAATATTGAAAATACACCGTTATCACCATATATGAGCTTAGAAAATTTATATGATCGACACTTGAATCTTAATGGACAAGCAATTTTATCAACAGGATTTACTTTGAGTATTCCTAAGCCTACAAAAGATTTGCTTAAAGAAGTAAGTAATATATATATATACACATTTTTTTTCTAGTTAAATATATTTTTTTTTTTAATTTTAAAATAATTTCATAGTGATTTATTTTAATATATTTTTCAATCTTTATTTTTAAATTAATAAATATTAATAGTTAGTAATGGTAGTTTATTTAAATAATTTTGATTTTTTAAATTTTAGATAATTGATGATTATGTTGAAATGAAAGTATTTCCAAAATCGTTAATTCTTTGATATTTGTCAAAAATATTAAAGGGGTATCCAAAATTGCAAGTGTTAAATTCGTACTAAATTTTTTAATCATTTGTTATTATGTCATTAAATATAATAATAAGTCTTGGTTACTTAACATGCTAAGCATATGAAAATTTGTACTTAATTTTTTAATATTAGTAATGAAAAGTGATGAATTGATGAATTCCATTAATTGTATTTTGTTCATTTTGATTATTCTAATGTTTAAGTCCTTTGCTAGTCTTAAATTGAACTTTTGAAAGACTTTTTATTGACTTATATGAAAGTAACATATAATGGATTTATAAGACTAAAATTATATAATTTGTATTCAAATATTTTTGAGAAATATATGAATAAAATAAAAAAAAATCTTTACAAGATTAATAATAAAAACATTAAATATGTATCATGCATATCTAAATATGCTTTCCCGTCTATTAATCTGTGCCTGTTAAGTAATTTTTAGTTAGAATTGAAAATTCAAAAAAAATAAATGACATTAATATCTTGTTTAAATAATGTCATTAACATTTTATTACATGTTCATAACATGAAAAAAGTACTTTAAAATATTGTATAATTAATACAATTTTTATTTTAATTACATTTATATATATATATATATATATATATATATATATATATATATATATTTTAAACATTAATTATGTTAGTATATTTATTTTGAATTTTCATTCTAATTGACTATATCTAAATGTATACACATACATACAGAATTACATATTTCTATTGTAATTAAAAAAATGCACAATGTTAAGAAAATATTATTTTTAATTGTATTTTTATAATTTCATTATTAGTATATCTTATATAAACTATTGCATGGTAATTGCAGCCATAAAATACTAGTGATTGTATATTGAAGATATCTTTATTTTATTTTAGTCATAAATCATATTAATATTGGTAAACTTGTTATTTTATAATTTAGTTAGGTTTTATTTATATTTGAATAAATTGTTATAATTGTTTTAATTAATTTAGTAAAGAAAATTTAATTTCTATCAAAAATTCAAATGCATATCAATAAAAAACCTTAATATATAAAAAAAATATTTTAAAAATTCAATTTAACTCAAAATCATTGGAAATGCTTAGTCAATTCAGTAGTTCCTTTAGTTAAACAAGAAACAAGTTTACCATTAGATATTAAGAAAAAAGTATGCTCAACATGATATAGCGCTTCCTCGTGTGCTGGTATTATATAATAATGTTTCATTTCATCTTTGTATACATATATTTTTGTGATTATTTTATTGTGAATAAGAAATAAGCATATTGTAATTCAATTTTGTAATTTTTAATATGTATATTAAGGTCATAAATATATTACATTGGTGCTAAAAAATGTTTATTCCTCATACATATATATATATATATATATATATATATATATATATATATATATATATATATATATATATATATACACATATATATATATATATATACACATACATTAATAATAAAAAAAGGTGATAATAAAATAAATTAATATTAAATATAATGTGTTTAATATATTTATTTCTTTACATAACAGTTTTACTTTTCTGTTCATACATTATAATAGTACTCAACAATTTTATATTAATTTTACACATGATTTTACATATTTTATATTAAATCTTTACAAGGCTCTAAACAGTTCAAATATGCCTAAACTATTTTTTTCTGACCAAAAAATAAATATAAATGATATAATCACAAAAAAAATATTAAAAAAATTAGCATACATTTTTTTGTTTTAATAAAAAAGTACATAAATATTTAAAATAAACATTTTCATTTTACACTAAAATATACTTGATTTATTCTGGAAAGTATTTTCAGTGTATATTTTTTTTAAAATAAGCTGAGCATAATTCCATAAGTGATATAATAAAATACATTTACTTACTAAATAATTTGTTATCATTATCAACATAACATTTTTCTAAAAAAAATAGAAATAAAATGTGCATTCAAGTGTTCTTAATAAAACAGACAATTACAAACAATAAAAATTCTGTATTCCAAAAATTTGCTTTGTATTTTTTATTAACACCTTCAGCAATAAAGTATATATAATCATTTCAATATTGTTATTTCATAACTAAAATTTTAGTAAAATTATATTTGTAAGTATAACATTTTCTATTATTTGTTTTAAAGATAAAAAAAAACGTATTGCACAATCAAACTAAAATGAAATATAATTATTTATTAAAATTTGCAATTATAATAATAATTATGTGCACAATTATCAACTTTTAATCAAGTTGAACATTTAAATTAATTAAAAATCACAATACATTCGGGTTAAATAAACATTATAACCTGCATGCATTTGTTTTTCATTAATAAGACTACAGTTATCTTTTCATGTAGAAATATTGTCATATTCACATTTAATTTGTCTTATACACAAAGATAACAAAATTTATAATAAAAATTAAAAAGAGTTCTATATAATATAATAATTAAAAATTGAAAATATTTTACAATGGTTAAATTTGACTATTATAAAATATGAAAAGATAATCCTGAGCCCAGTACGTGATTATTAAACTTTTAGAATAAACTATTAACATGTTCATGTGAATGTCACTGAATATTGTTTACATTTAGTTTTTTGAAGTTTTTGTCATTGGATACCTGATATTCTATAACATACATCGCTAATTGGAAAAATTACTATATGTAATTTTAATATATCTCTTTGTGGACCAACAAGGTGTGACGAATTTGTTCCATTATTTTGTTCTGCAGCTAAGGGGTTAAGTTCATCAAATGGAATTAAATCATCAATGTTCATTACCTTATCATGGACATTGAAATGATGTACTTTTTCCTTTACAGTCATTATATGCTCAACACCTCCTTGACATCCACTAATAAGAATTCCAACCTATAAAAAAATACATGGTAAATTTAATAAGTTAATAATTATAATTTATATATATATATATATTTGTGTGTGTGTGTATATATATTTGTATAACACATACTTTCACTCTCATATCTGGGAATAAAATTGCATGTTCTGTTGTGTACACAGGAGCTGGAGGCTCTTTACAAGTTATTGCAAGACGAACAGTCCTTAAAATATGTTCAGGTACTTCAACAGTCCCTTGCCAAACAATTAATAAGCATTTACGGAACCAAACACCTTTTGGAAACAAATCAACGACCCATTCACATAATCTATCACCTATAAAATGAAAAATAAAAAATTATATTTAAACTAAAGAAAAATATAACTGTAATTCTTATAGCAAATAGTTATTAAAAATTGTATATTATTTACCACCATGTTCTGCAAGTGTAGAATGACTTGAAAAAACAAATGTACTTGTATGGTAACTGGGCAAAGAGTGAAAATTTTCAACCATAAGTAATGTACTCCAACAATCACTTGTGTACAATCTTGGTTGAAATAATAATTTTCCTTCATCTAGTACACGAATTGTTTCTTGTACCCTATCTTGCTGACCTGAGTGGAAACTCATACCAATTGCAAATCGATCTACAAAAAATTCTTTGTATTTTGTAGTCAATGGATTCATTAATAATTCTGCTAACTGACGAGGAGTCATCATTGGAAAACGTATATATGACATTACATGATAAACAAGTCGCTGTATGTGATTCTCAATATTCTCAACAGATATATTTTCTTCTAAAATACGTGTCATTTGAGTTTGTAACCACTGATATACACATCTAGAACAAAATATATGATAAACAAAAAAAATGCATAAAAAATATATTATCATTCTTACTTATAAACAGTTAATTCATCATGGACTACAATATCATTTTGCTGAAGTAAATGTATAAGCATATCAGGTTCAAAATTATCAAAATCTGTCATTTTGGCAACCATTTCTAAATTCCATTTTATAAAATTATGGCAATCCTATAAAAATTAATCACATTTATTGTTACAACTGATTTCAAATAATTATTTAATTAGTTTCTTTTTAAAAAAATATATAATTCCCAATATTTATACTAAAAATTGATATTTGTAAAAACTTATATTTTTATAACAAAATTAATTTACTGTAATATGACAAAGTAATTACTTTCGCAATATCATCATGTCCAGTTGCTGCTGTATATTGTAACCATGACACTAGGTGATTTTGAACTGCAGCTTGAGCTAAATGATTTTTCATATACATTATACATATGTTGTCTAAACTCTGTAAAAAAAATAAAAATAACGTAAGTTTTGAGATGTTATACTATAACTAATTATTTACTTTAACATTATATTTATCTGCAAGAGCCAGTAATCCTACGACACGAGGAATAGTAATTTCTATTTTTCCTGTATAAAAGTATTTTAGAAACGCTGCAAATACAGCAACACATTCTGGTGTTTCTTGAAGAACTATTCTACTTTCACCACATTCTGTCCATTCTGGTTTCATTAACATGACCTAAAAAATATAACATTTTATTTTTAAAAAATAATTATTTTAAAAAGGCAATCAAGACTAAATAAATAAATAAATTCAAATTAACCAATTAATACTTACATTAACTATCAACTTAATAATAGTTGTACATTACTATTCATATATTTTTATTACTATATTCCACATGAAAGTTATTTTTATTTATTAAACAAACAAAAATATTTACCTGAAAAACATCACTGGTTGCACAAAGAATCAGCCGATGACATGGATATTCAGTACCTCCAACAACTAAACAAACATCGCTCATAAGTTGTTCTGCATATAATCGACTAATTCTTTCCAATACTGTCATTGAATTATCAACCTTAAAAATTATTATGGATTTATATTTATTTACTTTCAATACAATTAAAAAAATATATACAAAAATCTCACATCTATAACTGATATTGGTCTATTCTCAATAATAGTTTCATCGCCAGTTTGTGGTTGATTTATGTTTTCTGAATTTTCAGAATCACCATGATCCCATACTCCAGCTGCTCGAAACATTCTATTGGCATAAGAAAATAATTGACAGTCGGAAAAAGATTTTTACAAATACAACAAGATGTTACTAACAATAATAAAATCTTTAATAAAACAGTTTATATTTTATTTATCATTTTCAATGACTTCCTAAATCTTTAAATAAAATAAAGATAATCTTAAGTGTATTTTTTTAAAAATATTTAATATATGCATAATATGAATAAATAAGTAGTTGTTAATAATTATTCAAATATACAGAGATAAATTAAATACAAAAATAGTTATAAATAATTTCAACACCAGAATCTATGTTAACAATTTTGGTCTTTGGAAAAACTATGTTAAACATATATGTATGTATGTATGTGTACATATATATATATATATATATATATATATATATATATATATATATATATATATATATATATATATTAAAACATGTGTATATAAAACACTAAATATTTTACTACTGTGCACAAATTTCAGATATAACCTCAAATTATTTACTTTATTACCTTCCTAAAAAAATATTAAACATATTCAATCATTTTTAATAAATATTCGTCACATTTAAGTTGTTTTTGTAATACTATAATCGTTATTACTTTCATATTAACATATTTTCGGTGATAGTTTGTAACAATTTATGAATGACAATTCTACTGATAAAGTAAAAGTAATGACGACTATATCGCGCTAATTTTTAAATGAATATACAGGAAATACTTTTCCTTTTTATTTATAGTAGCAAAATCGTGAAGAGAATCTTATTTGTGGATTGCATTTCGTTAGATTATATTTTAATAATCAGCCAACCAGAGACAAGAATTTTGTGTATATCAACTTTTCCAATAACGTTACATGAAATTTGTCAATACGCAAGTCATTAATACCTCACAGAAAAGGACTGTATAATTTTCGTAGTTGTTGACTAGATAGACATTAATGGTGGCTTGCCCTCAAATAATGTAAAAAAACAAATTAGTTTAAAGTATATTAAAGCTAATAAAAAATTATTTTAAAAACATAAATTAAAAACATATTGTATCTCTTTATAAATAAATACAGTGACGGGTCCATTTAATTTTTTAAAAATAAGGTATATATATATATATATATATATATATATATATATATATATATATATATATATATATATATATATATATATATACATAATATATATATATATACACACACATATATATATATATATATATATATATATATATAAATACACACATACATAATATGCACACACACACACATATATACATACACACATGCATGAATTATGAGTAAATATATATATATATATATATATATATATATACATATATATATATATATATATATATGCATGTATGTGTTGTGTATGATATTGACAGTCTTACATACATACAGATCTTATTAAATTTTAAAAAATAAAGTATAGTCACTGATTTGTTTTAGATGGCAGAAGAAATACAAGAAGATATAAAATCTGTGGAACGCCAAAGATGTTTTTTTGATATATCAATTGGTGGTATACCTTCTGGAAGAATAGTATTTGAACTATTTAATGATATTGCTCCAAAGACTGCAGAAAACTTTCGTGCGTTATGTACTGGTGAGAAAGGAATCGGTGCTACAACAGGAAAACAACTTAATTATAAAGTATTTCTTTGTATATTACATATGTTAGTTTTATTTATATTGATGTAATTAAAAAATATTTGTAGGGAATAATTTTTCATAGAGTCGTTAAAGATTTTATGATTCAAGGAGGAGATTTTTCTAATGGAAATGGAACTGGAGGTGAAAGTATATATGGAGGCTGTTTTGAAGGTATTTTTTTTTGTAATACAACAGTAACAAAATAGTGATTAACTCAATTTTTTTTAGATGAATCATTTGATATTAAACATGGTGAACCTTTTTTGCTATCAATGGCAAATCGTGGAAAAAATACTAATGGATCACAATTTTTTATGTAAGTTTTATAGTAAAATTTAGTATTTCATTATGAATAAAATAAATATTTAACATGTTAAAGAAATATGACATTTATACTTCAATTTATAAATAGAATTTCTATTTCAATTTACAAATTGAAGTTCTGTTTTAATTTACAAATGGAAGATCATTTTTATTTATTTATTATCTATAAAAAAAGGCATTCAATTTATATTGGAAATGGAAAACTAAAAAAAGTAAATGTATGGAATTTTTTACTATGGTAAAAATAGTCTACATTAAGGCTTTTAAGAAATTGTAGTATTTTAAAATTGATTTTAAATTACCTCATAATTTAATGAGTTTTAGATGGTTTTTCTTTGAAAAAATAAATGTGGCGACCGCATTTTATGTA
Source organism: Neoneuromus ignobilis (assembly GCA_029203775.1). Classification (NCBI taxonomy): domain Eukaryota; kingdom Metazoa; phylum Arthropoda; class Insecta; order Megaloptera; family Corydalidae; genus Neoneuromus; species Neoneuromus ignobilis. Next base: position 18,439,986 of record CP092096.1, on the reverse strand, counting down.
GGTTGACATAAACGTTCGCCAGACATTTACAACTAACTGTCGTTTGTGCAGTTGCGTGTGGGCAGTCTCGTACCGTCCACTGTTCTGTCTGATCACCGCTGATCATATCATGTCATGTTTTGTTGTTATAGTACAACGCAGCCGGCACCTCATCTCGACAAGTACGTATATACTTTGAATGTTATGTGATAAATTGAAGTAAAATTTCATTAATTTTGAAAATTAATGATATCCTGAATAATTATTATAATATTAATGTATTAACCTGTTTGCTTAGAAACTATGTTTTTGTTTTAGTGTTCACGTGGTATTTGGCTGTATCGTTTCGGGCAGTGAAGTTGTACGTCAGATAGAGGCCTTACCTGTCGATAGAAATTCAAGACCACTACAAGATGCACGTGTTACAAAATGTGGAGAATTAATTCGATTATTAAAAAGTAATATATTGAAATGATCACATGATTTTCATATGAATATATATTTATTTTTATTTTCATAAATAAATTATTTATAGCTAAAAAGATAAAAAAAGAGAAGAAAAAAGTCTCAAGTGAAGATGAATCAACAGATGAAAAGTCTGAAGAAGAGAAAAAAGCTAAAAAGAAATCTAAAAAAGATAAAAAGTGAGTATGAATGAGTTATAAAAAGTAGTATTTAAAGTAATCATAATTTTGTGATTTGTATTATTTTTTTATTTGAAATATAAATTAATAATGGAAATAAATTCTTTCAGGAAGAAAAAAAAAGAATCTGAATCTGAAGAAGAGGAAGAAGAAGAAGATGGTGAAGTAAAAGAAGAAATACATCCATTAGTAACTGTTTCAAAAATTGATCCTGATGAAATACCTGATGTACCAGCAAACAAATTTTTAATGCGTGGAGGGCCCTCTGATGATAAAAAGAAAGAAAGAAACAGGAAAAGTAGAGGTAAAAAGTAATTGCATTTTTTTATAAATCTATTACACACAATATATATACATACATATTCACTTGCACGAGTAAAATAATTGAAATTGTTATTTGTTTAATAACATGTATATCATGTCACAAGTTGGTATTTATGCTTGATTTATATTATTTTTTAATGTAAAAGTATTCTCAAGTTATAAAAAAAAATAATTATTAGAATTAATATTTTCTGTACATTATATTCAATTTAGAATTGAAACAATAATGAAAATAAATGTTATTATTCATCAAATATATATACTTAGATGAAAGTGATAAAAGAGATCATAGAGATTATAAACGAGATGAACGTAATCAGCATAGTGGCTATGGACGACATCTAGGTGGTTGGGATAACAGGGGTAGATTTGGAAGTAGAAGAGCCCCTCTTACAAAAAGTGGAAGAATTATTAAAGGACGTGGTGTTTTTGTAAGTTACAGATATATAAAGTTATGTTTCAATTTTAAATTATTATACTGATTTAAAATAACATCTATATAAATCATTTGTATATTTTATTTCCTCTTGTATTTGGATCTATTTGTATATATTTGAATATAGCGCTATCGCACTCCATCAAGAAGCCGTAGTAGGTCTCGTAGTGTAACACCACTTCATTGGAAACAAGCTCAACACCGTGTTATAAAATTATCGGAATTTGAGAAAAAAGAACAAGAACGTAAACAACGAGAAGAGGAAATATCAAAACGTGAAGAAGAACGAAAACGAAGACATGCTGAAAAAGAATCTGTAAAATCAACAGATGCACAAAGGTTAGATTTCAGTTTTGTTTAAGATTGAATAAATTGTTAAAATGTTTTATATTATTACGAATAATACATTTTCTGTGATTAAAATTAATTTAAAATACTAATTGAGATATGTATTTCTATTTAGATATTTTTTTTAATACACATGGTATTTTCATATAGATATTGTATTATTTTTGGTTAATCAAAATTTGAATTCTTTTTCATATAATGTAATTTATTTTAAACAAGTATTTAATTAGGAATGGTGAGAAACAGTCTGAAAAAATCGACTATAATGCATTAGACTATGAACATGAAGAGACAAAACCAAACAAACAGCTTGAAGTTGTACAATACCCATTACCTGGGACATACCGCCCTAGGGAAAATAATACACCTGATAACACGCCTCCATATTATAATAAAAATCTCAACGAAAATGATACAAATGTTGCTACTGAGACAAATGAAATTAATGAAGAAAATCTGATGACAAATAAAAAGTCAGAAATAATGGCGATGGCATTTGGTGTGCAAATAAAAACACAAGATGATAATCCAAATGAAGAAATGGCATCATACACAAAAAAGAAATTCCAATTAAAGGTTAGTATAAAATATGCAAACAGTTAATTATTTGTAAGTGGTTCTTATATATTCAGTCTTAAAAGTAAACAATTTGTAGACAAAATATCAAGAAGGAGAAAGTCTGTTAACTGATAAAGAAATTCAAACTAGATTAATACAACTGAGTCAAGAAGAAAAAGTACCAATTCAACAGAAAGAAATATTAGAAAAACATTCAAGTATATCGGAAAAACATGTTTCTCGAGAGAGGTTTGATCGACATAAAGCCGAGCGTGAAAGTAGACCACAAAGAAAATATTCAAATTATGATCATAGACGATCAATTGAGATGAGATATAGAAGACCCGATAGGTATGGAAAAAATTATTATCGTCCCGGTAGACGTTCACATGAACGTGGAAGATATAATAGGCCGAAATCAAGAAACGAACGTAGGTCAAGATCAAAAGAAAATCGACGCCGATCAAGATCAAAAGAAAACAGAAGAAGATCAGAATCAGATGAGAGAAAAAAAGTTCGTAAAGATTCAGGCAATGGAGAAACAAGGTCCAAAACACCAGATACTAAAAAAGATTCTCATCTTAAAATAGATGAAACACAAGCTGAAAAAATTAAAAGACGTACTGAACAATTGTTGATTCTAAAAAAGAAAATGGAGATTGAAATGTTGGAAATGGAACGGCAAAAAAAAATTGCTGTTGAAAAAAAGGAACTGGAAGTAAGTGTATACAAAAAAATACTTTAAATTTAAATTATTTACTGCAAGTTGAAGTAAAATATTTATAATAATCAATTTGTAACAATTAATATTAAGAAAAAAATTATTATTATAAGTAAATTTGATTGTGAAAAGTTCAAAGTTAAATTTTTATTAATTAAAAACTTTAATTGTAAGAAAATATTCTTTGAATTTATATATTTGTAACATAAATATAATTTGTCATTTAAGTTTATTAAAAAAAAAAAACAAACAAACAAAACGATCTTGTATGTTACCAAAAGTTTTATTTCCTTAAAATTGAAGCTGGAATAAAAAAGATACATTATTCGTTAATATAAATCTCTTGTAGCTTATAGCAGAAAAACAACGCAAAGCGCGTGAAGAAGCAGAAATGCTTGAACGAGCAAAAAGGCTCAAACTTGAAAAAGAAAAAGATAAATTAAAATTGCTTGAAAAATTGACAGCCCTTAAAGATGTGAAACATATTTCACGCTCAACAAAATTGCGTCGATCACATAGCTCAAGCAGTACAAGTTCAAGTAGCAGTTCATCAAGAAAATCAAGAAAAAGAGGTCATTCTAAAGATAGACCTTCAAGGAGTGATAAAAGAACTCGAAGTGTTAGTTCTTCCAGTTCTGATAGTGACCGTTCAAGCCAGAAAGATAGAAAAAAAGATAAGAAAAGAAGATAGAATATTTCTTAGTATCTCTCTTTTTAATTGAATGTTAAATGACCAATCATATTTTTTTATGTATATTTTTATTTTCAGATTGTGTTGTTGTGCATTGAAGGATGCTCTTTTATAAGAGAAATAGAATGTTATTACTCTGTTAAAAGTAGAAATGTTATATTCATATTGATGTTACTGCCATTTAAACTGTTAAAATATTTAAATTCTCAGTTGTAGTAAGGTTTGTTTTTTTGTAACAATAACAAATATTTAATGTTGTATAACTGATAGTCTATAGTAAAAAAGTAATTGTCAGTGAAAACAGAGCATCCTTTGAAGACACTACAAATATTCATACATTTTGAGTACATAGTGGATTAAAAAAGTGTATATGTATGTATTTTAAATATACTGAAAATTTGAAAAAATCAATAAAAGTTGTGTACTTGTTTTATTTTTATTTTTTTACCTCTAGTGAATTTATTTATTTTCTGTATTATTAAGAATAAAATAATAAACATTTTAGATATAATGACTGAAAATTTAATCAGTTTTTAAAAAATACAATTTGAAAAATTAGCACTATGGCTATCAGAGTTTTCATACTATAATGTTTTAAGATTAGTTATAAAATTGTTAGAAATTTACCTATTAAATAAAGTTTTTTGAAACTATTTTGTTTCAATAACTATTATTTTTATAATTTAAAAATATAATTTTCATGTTTATTAAGAAAATTCATTTTTGTTTTGCATTCTTTTATTTATTTTTAAAGTATATTTGCTTTTTAATTAGTCAAAAATTACTACATAAACATACATATACATATATACACCCGTCCCTCAATTTACGCGGGACTTTTTTTACGCGACAAATTATACCTCTATTTACGCGGTCAGATAGATTTCATTTTATATAATTTTTCATGGAATTTATTATATATCAAAGTGACGCAAATTCTTGTTTGAACGTATAAAAGCACGATATAAATATATAAAAGGTTGATTGTTTTGAATTACAATAGCGATAGTGACACCGAATAAAATTTATCTACTTTTGTTGTCTAAAACGTCAGTAGTTTTTTGTTAAGCTATGCGAAATAAATATGTGTTTCTACAACTATACTAGCTTTTATTTCCAATATTTTTCTATTGTACTGAAAGACTCAATTTACACGATTTTTATTCACGTAAAACAAATCCACGTGGAACGGATACTCCGCGTAAATTGAGGGACGGATGTATATATGTATATATATATATATATATATATATATATATATATATATATATACACACACATATATACACACCCGAAATTAACATAAATTATGTATAGAAAATATATTAAACACTGAAAATGTTGAGTAGTAAATAAATAAATTTAATGTCATTCATACATACATTCATGTACTCGGTCATATATTGATCTGGTCAGGGATAAAAGTTTGATAAGTTGTGTGATATCTGTACAATGATTAAAAAATATGTACATACTGTTAAAAATTTACTTTGTTTTGATTGTAGCCATTGCTAAATTAAAGCAGATTGTTCAAAATTTAAGAATATGTGATGCCGAAATATATATATATATATATATATATATATATATATATATATATATATATATATATATATATTTCGGCATATATTCCTTAAGTTTATTCATTATATAATATTCATTATATTTATTTTCAATTAAATATATATATTTTTTTAATTTAACGACTTCATTGAATTTTAAAAATTGCTTATGTTACCCATGTGTGCCATGACTTATGTGCGTTTATGTATATATATATATATATATATATATATATATATATATATATATATATATATATATATATATATATATCGTCAGCAGCCTCTTCTACTCTTCTACCGACCTTAAAACTTTCCACTTCCAGTGATTTAGTGCCTTTCTCTTCTATTCCAAACTAATTATTTTTTTAAATGCCTGTCGGATTTATTCAGAAATCTCTTCTTGTCTGTTTTTATATCTTTAGGTTTTCAATCAATATTTTTTTTGTCGATCGATCATTTTTTTTATTATATAACCATTCCACTTCCATTTCAAACTTTTCATTTCTGTTTTAAAGCTCGATCTTTTTTTTCTTTTTTGATCTCTATATGTTATTCCTAATATGTATCTTTCCATACTTTTTTGAATTATTCTGTCGTTATATATATATATATATATATATATATATATATATATATATATATATATATATATATATATACACGAATGTCGTTTGATAAGTATGGTAAAAAAGTAAGAAAAAGTAAATTAAAAAAATTAGTTAATTAATTAAATTAAATAATAAATAAATTTACCATTCTTATCAAACGACCCTCGTGTATATATATATATATATATATATATATATATATATATATATATATATATAGTTATTTTAAAGTTAAGTTTTTCTAATATCTTTAGTATAAAAGAAATGAATATTATTCTGTTATAAATATCAATTAATTCGTATTAAATTAATTATAATAGTATGTAGGTCGTGAAAATTAAACACGATATGTTAATTTGTTCAGACTAATTATTTTTAATTGATTAAAAATTTAATTAATGTTTAAAAATAATATTTAAGATAAAACACATTATTTGAAATCACTTATAATTAACATGATTATTTCATAAATGATCGAAATATAATTTGCGATTCTGTATAGAAAGAAAATGTGAATAATAATTGTGAAATTAAACAAAAATGTAATATACCATATGATTACCAATAGATTCTTTTTGTATAATTTTATTTTTATATAGCATATTATGCAAAAAAAGATTTTTTCAGCAATTTTTTTAAAATTATGAGTATAAACACATTATGAAGCGAATGAAAATAGGTATACTCGTACATACGCATTCTACGTTCAACGTTTTGTGATAAAAGAAATATAAAATAAATTCATCTGGTTATAATATTAATAAACAAATTAGGAAGATATAAGATTTTTTAATAATTGATTAACGAAAATTAGAACACACATGATGTTTTTACTTTCATTTTACGAAAAAATCGATAATTATCAACTAATTATGAATTATATTTTATCAATAGATTTTACAATTAACGAATATATATATATATATATATATATATATATATATATATACACGTATAATTTTTTATTGACTTGTAAATATTTCATAAATAAAATCAGTAAAAACTTTTTTTTATAAGTAATTGAAATTAAAGCAATTTATTATTAAATGTACGATTGTTTTAAGGTTGTTTTTTTCTTGCTAAAAATATGTGTAAACACTATATAAATGAAAATGTAGTTAAAATGTGAACATAATTTAGATGCGATATTGGGAATTGTGACTAAATAACAATGAATCATGTGTAGACGTAATAATAGGTTTTAAGAAAACTTTAATTTCATAATGAAAAAAACTCGTTTGTGAAATATAGTTTGAAATATTAAAAAAATCGAAGTAAAAGTATTAAACTGCGGAAAATTCATTTTAACACAAATGAATTTTTGCCTCCAACACCACAATGTTATAAAGTGTTCAATAATCACTTATTGTTCACTTTGTTGTTTATAACAATAATGGGTTAATATGCATTTTGATAGCGATGCCATCATTGCCAGAACCTTTTTGTTATAAAAAGATATTGTTATAAACAATAAAGTAAACAATAAATGATTATTGAAACTTAGAACATATTGTGGTATTGGGGGTGAAAATTCATTTTTGTTAAAGTAAAGGTATTAAGGTTTTTTGTATATTAAGTGATTGTGTGTATGTGTACATATATATATATATATATATATATATATATATATATATATATATATATATATATATATATATATATATATAAAGTATATTGACATATGATTCTCATATGCTTAAAAGCAAAACATACATGTATAGGATCATCCAAATGTGACGCTTAGATTTGTGTTTTATTAAAAAGAAACTATTCACATGTTTCCCTAAACACCACCCTATACACATGTTTCTTTTTAATAAAACACAAATCTAGGCGTCACATTTGGATGACCCTATACATATAAACATAAACAAGAATAACCGACCACTACTTCCATGCAGTTGTAGTATTTCCATGTACTCTGAAGCTGAATTTCCTACAAAAATTATTATTCAATGTCAATGATCCTAACAACATGTGTTAATTCATTTCTCAAACTAATCCGTAATGAAGAGCGGGGCCAGATTTGGGTAGGTCATGCCTGCGCGATCGGGGGAGAGATGTTTGAAGCGGCGTAGAAGAAGCGACGAACGAACCAAACAAGCAAACAGGCATGCAAGCAGCAAGTAACATACAGCATGGAATGATTTATTTTCTCGTACCTGTCTGCGCAAGCCTACGACCCATGTTTCGCTTGTATATTCAATGGCACTACCACCATGAATCCACCAGGCATGGATATGTGCCGTTTAGTTCTGCGTTTGCAGCAGTACCACTGTTGTTGTAGTGGCAGTAAGAAGAATTAAGTTAAAAAGTGCGGTGGGTTGACATACACGCAGTGTGTATACACCACAAAAAAATATAATAATTTCCGTGTGTGTGTGTGTGTGTGTTTATGTGTGCTGCTTTCACGTATATGTGTGTGGTTCTTTTCAATTAATTAATTAATCGTAATTATCTATATTAATATAACACATATATCTATTTAATTTGTCACGTCGCGAATGAAGTGTGTTGTGTTCTGATCATAATCTGTTCTCATTCGTGTCGTTTTTATTCTTTTGATTGTCGAATACATACAAAAAAGTGTCCAAATGATTACATATTTATGGCGTTGCGAACACTTCAACTGTGCATTGTGTTTACAATAGGATTATCGGTGAACTATCCGACGTTGGGTACGTACTTCTGTAGATATATATTTATTTATTAAATGTGCATACATACATAAATACAAATATGTTTATAAATATTGTTCATATATAATGTATATGACATACACAAACACGTACGTAAATAATACATACGAGATAAGTCAAATTTCGTTTTGAGGGAGAAATAGTTATATGAAATTTATATTTATTATGCGAAAAGGATTCGCAATGAACAAAAATCATTAAAATCGAACCTTATTTATATATATACATGATCGAAAATATGTTTATTACTTAAAAATATGGAGAAACATAAAATACCACTTGTGTCACGATGCTAAGTGTGTGTGGTGTGTGTATGTTATCTTGTGTTCGTTTTTATTGAATCAACATGGCCGACGTTTGTATATGTTTGGTTTTTGTATGATTTCCAGTGAATTTCGTATGATATTCGTACGTTTTACAGGCGTAACGCGCTCGTTAAAGCCATCGAAATATTTCCGTTACGTTCGGATGTAGATTTAACGCAACGACGATATTTCGTTAAAATCGTAATGACTTGTCATGTCGAAAACATGAATTTTACCGGGTTGTTAATCATTGTTTGTTTTTTGTTTTGTTTTTTTCTTTCAAAAAATATACAAGTTTCTGTCAACGTACATGTAATGAATCGCGTTTTTTTGTATTTAATTTGATAATTATCGGTTGTTTTTCTTTATTTCTTCCGTTTGCACGTGTTTCAATAAATTGATTTGATATCTTGTGATGCTCATGTTGATTGATACTCGGCATGGTCTTCGTCGCGCACGCATTCCATCGGCCGTTTTCTACTAGTAGATATGTTAAATGTGTGGTTTCTGTGTGTACAATGTAACATCCACGGAAGCATGGGAGTATTGTTATTCTTACAGTGGTTGTTTTGTAAACGCCTTACACCGGATATGTACTTTTTGAACAAGTTTTATTTCATTTATATATATATATATATATATATATATATATATATATATATATATATATATATATATATATATATATATATATATATATGTGTGTGTGTGTGTGTGTGTGTGTACCTTCTTTTTTAATGGAACTTAGATTTGAATTCACTATATTTATATTCAATTTTGTTTTGATAATTCTTAATTGTGCTTAATTCTTTCATTGTGCCCAAATAATTAAATTATTGTATTCTTATGTATCGAGTGTAGTATGTATTTATTAGATACCTATACATATATGTTTATATTAAATATTTTTATAAAGATACATATATAGGTGACCAAAATAAGATTGAAAGGTTTAGACAGGGTTTACATATTACACTCTTCAGTCTCATTTGAACCACTATGTAGAAATATTATAGGTGATTTATTTGGAATTAACTGTGATATTATGCTTTGTTTGCGTAACTAATAACAGTTGATGATAATATATTTGTGTATTTTTATAAACATATTGTTTAATGAAGAGTATTAAAAGTATAAAAATATTTTTAGTTTTATTCTATACGTGCATTTTTCTAAAATATCGCATTAGCTAGTAGATAAGTAAATATATAGATTAATTAAAAAAAGCATATGAATGTACGAAAACATATAAAGTACAAGAATAATAAGGTGGTTAATTTTTGAAGTTATCATAATTATCATAAACAATTCACCATTAAATTTCTTTAAATTTTCAGGTAAAATTATTTTTCTTTGAATTTTGAACACTGTATTCTGTATTCAAAAAAATGTTGAAATGTTAAATATAATTGTAATATGAAATATTACTATTATATTTAATTTTATGTAAACGTATTTTTTTTATTTTGATGTAACAGAAGATGGTTTTATTTGTAGATTTCTTTTGAATGAAGTCGATTCTATTGTTCAGATGCTTAAAAAATTCGGATGATAGTGTATACATAACTCTCATATTTTTAATGTTAAAAACCCAATTATTATATGTGTATAATTGTTTATATTATAATAAAACATGTTATTGAATTTTTATTCTTAATTTTTTATTTTGTTCATAAGAATTTATAAGTTTTAAGAACTATAATGTAATGTTTTATATTATTTTTTATTTTTGTTATTATTGTTAAAAAGTTGTTATATTTATTGAAATATTCTACTACAATAAACATTTTTGCAATAAATACATTATAAAATGAGTTTATATAATTTCATAATTATGCTTTATATGTTCATTATTTTATATTTTTAAATATATATATATATATATATATATATATATGTGTGTGTGTGTGTGTGTATATATACATATATACACACACTTGCTGTTATTATAATTTTATTTATTATTTTAAACATATTTTTTTTATATAGAAAATATACAGTTATTCCTATTTGTATTCTCGTACATGTATTAGTGTCATTCAGTTGTGACACTTAGATTTGTGTTTTATTAAAAAGAAACAAAATAAACCATACACATGTTTTCCATACACACCACCCTTATACACATGTTTCTTTTTAATAAAACACAAATCTAGGAGTCACATTTAGATGACCCTATACATTATAACATTTAAAATAAAATATAGTAAATGATACTTTTTTATTACATGTTATGTATAACAATAATACATTTTAAGGATTATATTTTCCTCGATTATGTATTTATAAAATAAAATGAAGTGAATCAATATAGGGGAGCATACATTTATTTCACACTCGTATTCTTATCAATCAAGCAAATGACTAAATACAATTTATAAAATCTGCACATGCGAAAAATCTTAATAATAATATTCCATTGGATAGCCTTCACTTCCAATAATTTCAATCAATATGTTTGGTATTAATTTCAATAGTTTTTTGATTACTTCTCGATTGATTTTTTCCCACTAGGATTTCTATCTTTTTCAATTCATATATGTTTGTTATGTTATATATCTATTGGGTCTATGTTTAACTTTCCACAAGTTTTCAGTCAGGTTGATTTCAGGCGATTGTGAGAGAGTTTCCATAACTTTAGCACAATTGTATAAAAGTTATAATCCTGTTACTTGAGTCTTATTATTGATGCTTATGGTTTTCATGAGAATCGTACGAAACTTGAAACTGTTTAAAGATATTCTTTCCATTCATAATTTAAATAAAACATAGTTTTATATTAATATGTAAGAATTGACACTTTTATCACAGCTAGTTTATTATTAAATTGACGTTTTTCTAAAAATCACTTATGTAATTTTTGTACTGTTTTGTAAATTTAGGCCACTTTCAGAGAGTTTCATTTATTTCTGAAAAGTTTTCTGTAGTCGTCTTCCATTCTAATCATTTTTGTTGGACTAGCGAATAGTTTCTGTTCCAACAGCTGCTTCAGTATCCATTTTAATTTTGTGACAAGTTTTGAAAAACTAATTTTTAAAATTTTCTTTACTTCGTACTAATTTCACAAATTTTTATTGACTTATTTTATAGTATAGCATTCTACAAGGTATATACAAATTTGAAAACTCATATTTATTTTCATTATTTATGACTATTTTTGGTAAAAATGAAAAGTTTGATGTCTATTTATTTTTTTAATTTTTAAATATAATATTTTATCGTTTATTCCCTATGTCAGTGATGGCGAACCTTTTTGAGAAGTGGGTCAAATTTTTTTCATTATTTTTTTAATACTAACCCGTGGGTCATTAAGTCAGTGACGTCACTTGGAAGACGGTGGGAGGTTGTGGTAAAAAGGGTACCAATAATTTGGAAACACCGAAAATTTGTTAACAGAAAAACTTGAAAATATTCATACTTGAATTTCTTAATATTTTCGATTGTCTGTTCTCTCTTTTATGATATAAAAAATAAGTTTATACAAATCAACGCGTGGGTCATTTAAAAAGCCTTCGTGGGTTAGTGTCGGATCTGCGGGTCATAGGTTCGCCACCACTGCCCCCTATGTTGTTTATTTATAAGCCTTAATAAAATATTTCATTAAAAATCATTCAATATTAATTTTTCCAACATGTATTACACATTTGTGTTATTTATATTTCTTATTTTTAGTAATTTGACTATACTCTTTGAAATCAAATGAAAGCGAATTTGTTCTTTTTAAGTCACTATAAAAATGTTTAATTCGGATTTTACTATGTGTTTTTATACAATGTATGTACATAATTATTTATATATATATATATATATATATATATATAATTCTCTGGTTGAAATATATCACTAGTAAAGATGTTTATTTTGTAATAAAATAAGGGTATTTGCTGACATTTTGTTATTGATTTGTATAGGACTGTGTTAAAGGTTGCTGTTTTTGGTTTGACGCACAACGCGCTATATTAAATAACACGTCCTAGAATGGGATGGAAGAGACGACAATTGATATCGTTTTGTTGATTTTTTTTATTCCATACTATTTATAACTTCTTTGAGTTATTATGAGAAAGCATGGTTTTTATTTTTGAATCGTACTCGTAATAAATGTGTATATATGTGGATACATTCTCTCTTTTTTTCCCTCATACACACACATGTGTATATATATACATGTATACATACACAAAATAATAGTTATTTTTTGGGTATAGGTGTTTGAATAAAAATAAAATATCTATACATATATGTGTGTGTGTATAAAATAGTTTGAGTAGGAGAGAATAGAAAATAATCTTAATAAATTCTGGCAATAAATAAATGTTTTTTTATTGACTCTGGTACGTCGGGCATTAACTCAACGAAAGAACGTCGTCATCATACAATCGATACAGATTCAATTATTAACGAATCATATAATTTCGTTTTACAATACGTTATTATACCGTGTTCTATAAATACTTATGCGTAATTCTTAATTAACATTTATGATAGACGAAGGTAGAGAAATAGTTAAATGTCTTTTTTACTCTATGTTCTTTTTATGTACTTTTTACTATATGTTCTTTTTTTAATTATTTTGTTTGTTTGAATATTCGAGATTTGTTTATAGTTAGTGAATTATTGGCATTTGATTGTTGTGTTGTGTTAAGTACGAAGTATTTACAAGTACAAGAAAACTTGTGTTAACTTTTATAATCACGAAAGTTTGTAACCGAAAGCTTCTAGTAATTCTGAATAAACATTTGATTTTAAAGAAAACATCATTGTCTTGAGTTTAAATTGGGTTTCGAAATAAGGACATTTTCAGTTAATTATTACATAAAATATTTTAGATTTAACCCTTTGTACTCCGTTGTCGCTGCTGCGGCGATATCTAAAAGAAACATTGTTTTTTTAATTTAAATATTCTTTAGTTTTTTGGAGGCCTATGCTGTTAGTTTGTATCAATAATTGTGTTAAAATCATTTTTTTTATATTTACCCTCAAAATGGAAATTGACTCGGAGTAAAAATGAAAATGACTAAAAAGTAAAAATGACTCGGAGTTGCTGATAGGTCATATTAAAAATTGTTCGGAGTGCAAAGGGTTAAAAAATAAAAAAGTAATCGATTTATGCGTTGTTATATATTAACACAAAATAATTAGATGTAAAGATAGGTAGAGAAAAGAATGGATCAGAAAAAAGAAGTTACGGTTGGCATGGCAAAAGTGAAAAGTTTGAAATAGAAGTTGTCTGGTCATGTAGCAAGAGGAAGGGGGTCATTGATGGACAAAGAAGGTTGTTGATTGGAAACTTACATATATAAGAAAGCCTAAGAAGAGATCCACTGATAGATGGGTCCGAAATGATAAAGTAGGTCGAAGTGGATAATTTTGGGAGAGAGGTTTTCATCCAACAGAGGACAGAGAAGCTGATTTTATACATACATATATATATATATATATATATATATATATATATATATATATATATATATATATATATGTTTGTATATATGTATGTATATTAAATACATATGCACACATGTCTCCTCTGCAATAAATTGAATGCACACATGCATTTATGCATACAACACTACCTTACAGTACGTACGTACGATCCATAATTTTTATTCATATTATGACAGTATATAGGCATTACGATCATTTGTTAACGGCGTCGTAATACGTGGCTTGGTGGTGTTGGTGGAGTGGGGTCGACGGCGTTATCTGAAGAGTGAAGAGAACTTCATACGTGCAAGCGAGTGAAATAATATGTTGAAAGTACGTTATAAGTGAGCGAAGTAAATAGATGAGTGACGTAACGCTCTTGGCACAGTGACATCCATTTGGTATATACACCATCATCATCATTTGAAGATAACGTCGTCGGTCCGGGGTCAATGGCGCATTTTATACATAGGTGAGCAAAGGGCGCTGAGCAAATTCGGACACTTGTTCGAAGTGTAAGCAGTGGCGTCGTCACCTGGTGTACTCAGAAATGACATTTTAGCGAGAACTCCACATAGTGATTGTAAAGTTTAACGGATATTTTAAATAAAAATATTTATGTAAAGCAAATTATCAAAAACAGGAAAATCGATACATTTCTTAAGTTTATCTGATTTTTAGTGTTCATATCTACCAAGTTTAAAATACATTATTGATGATATTCAACGATTGTTTAGGAGAAAATATTTTTTATCGCTTTAACGATTGAAATTTTCAAATATAATAGATTTCAAATAGTAGATTTTCCCCACCAGAATAACATGTTTTATAGTCTGAATTTGTTAGATCAAATGTTAATTTATAAATTTCATTTTTTAACCATTTTCCCTTTCATTCGAAAATATTTAAACGTCTTTATTACTGTTAATAGAGTGGTCAGGTAATAAGAAACAATCATCGGTTTCTATTGGAATTTGAATCATTCAGTGTAATAACAGCAGGTATTTCCGACTTGTCCAGTAACCGTCAATTTGTTATAAGATATTATAGTAGAATGTTATTTTATGTGAACTATATTTAAACTATTTTATTTTGTAAACGTATATATATATATATATCTTATTCTTCGTTTTTTAATTGTAATTTTTTATGTATTTCGTTAAATTTAATTCATTTTACTTAGAATATGTCAGTGTCGCATTTTTTCAATTAAAACGAAAGTAAATAATACATTATCAAAGTTAGTAATTTATACTTAATTAAACAAAGTACACGAAAGCATTTAAAAAATAGAAAAAAAAACATTTGTAAAGTCTACATGAAGGAGTAATTGATAAAAAGTGCATCCACACTATTACCAAATTGTGAATACGTTTATATGTGTGTATTTAGGAGTTATTTTATTTATGTATTTCGATTTATTCGTTTTAGTATTTTTGATAGTAATCAGCAATTATTTGATTTTTAATGATAAGTTAATATGGAGTGAGGCTGATGTTGCTCGAGTAGTAGGGGTGACGTAATGGCATGAATGCGAAGGCGACATGAAGCGCCAATAATGATTCACAGGCGGACATGTTAAAATCGCATTAATTTCAGTTTGATTGTGCGCTACGTTTTTCAGATCATTAATAATTGGCCACGGAATGCATAAATAACGATATTTGTGCATGAAGAAATATTTCATATTCAAAGTACAAAGATTTTATGAATCTATCTATTTATATAAATATATATATATATATATATATATATATATATATATATATATATATATATATATCATGCGTGTGAATATGTGTGTATATGTACATACATATACTACTTATTCTTCTCATCTCCTTTATTCTTCGTACGTGCAAATACGTAACGGTCAATGGATGTAATAAATAAGCAGACGTTCTGTTGTAGACGAATTCTGATGTATTGAAGAAATCTTCATACGTGAAAATATTTTCTTATAAACAGTTATTTGAATAGGGTTTAAAAGCATTATACAACAGAACATCGAACTTCAGATATTACTTTCAAGATAAAAACTGTTTTACATTATTTAGCATGCAAAAATGATCATCTTTTATGGGATATACACGTTTAAGAATGTGCATAAAGCCATTGTGGTCGTTTTATTTTCAAGTTATATAGACATTAGCTAAATGTTTTCAGTGTGGATGACCTACGCTAACTACATTTTTTCATCCCCCTTTTAACATATATATATATATATATATATATATATATATATATATATATATATATATATATATATATAAACATGAATATTATTTATTCTATTGTAGTACTTTAAAAAGAAAATGAAATTATTTTAATGACGACTTAAAAAGTATTTCAAGGTGAATTCACAAAATAATTGGAACAAATTTTCCGAGAAAAAAAGGTTTTTTTTTATTTTAAAACGTTGAAAGGAGTCTGTACCGTTGTTTAGAAATAAATAAAGAATTTTTTTGTATTGTATATTCATATACAGTGAGTCAAAGTGAAACTCATACAGAATTATGTTTCCAATAATTTTACACATATATTTTAATATAATAACAATTTTCTTTATTTTTTTTTTACTTAATTTCTTTATCAAGGTTATTTCTATTATATTTGAAAATGTCAATCATAAATCAATACTTCTACTCTAGACAAAGTAACCATTTCTGAAAAATGAACAAAAAATACATCAAAATGAAACTCGTACAACGAATTATTCTCGCTTGAAAACTGCTGTGTTAAGAAAGTATACTCTTCAGATATATGTTTGGTCACTTTGGTTAAAAAAAAACCTATTGTTAAGTCGTTTATAATCATTTTGTAAAAAATATAAGTTGGATTTTCACTTTGAGTAGACAGAGGGGACAATCATCGAGGGATGAGCGAAAGCTAATGATTTTTCATTACAAAAATGGAAAAACTCTACGGGAAATTTGGAAAAATGTTAATAGAAGCCACACTACAGTGCAATCTGTAATAAAAAAATTTAAAAACGGCCAAAGTGTTGACAATGAATTCAGAAAGTCTCCGCAAGATTTTTAATGGCTATGATGAGCGTTGGATTCTGCGAAAAATTAATGAAGATCCGAAAATTAATGCGCCCAAATTGACTTTAGAAGTAGAAAAGTATCTAAATAAAAAAGTAATCCCCCAAACAATTCCTAATATACTAAATAAAAATGGGTTTCATGCTCCTATTGCCAGGAAGAAAAATTCATAAATCTAGCTAATCACAACAAAAGGTTAAGCTTCATTTGGGAACATGTTAGTAAGAATTTTGATTATTGGAAAGATGTTTTACAGACGAAAGCAAATATAATTTATTTGGATCCAATGGAAGAAATAATGTATGGCAGAAACCAAATAGAGAAATGTCTTTAAAACACTCACATTCTACAGTCAAACATGAGAGCGGTCATGTTATGGTATGGGGTGTATGTCTACGAGAGTGGTTGGAAATTTAATTTTATAGATGGCATTATGAATCAAAATGTTTATATTGTTCTATTAAGAAAAAATTTGAAAGCCAGTACTCAAAAACTTGGGATTTTACAAACATTTAATTTTTATCAGGACAACGACCCCAAGCACAAAGCTTATAAAACACGTAGTTGGTTGTTATATAACTGCCCAAAGTACTGGAAACACCACCATAATCACCTGATATAAGTGTGATTGAAAATCTATGGAATCACTTAGAAGTTACCATTCGAACACGCACTATTATTAATAACAATGATTTCAAAAAGCGTTGTTAGAAGAATGGGGAAAAATTGAACTAGCTTATTGTGAAAAATTAGTTAAATCCATCCCGAATCGTTTAAAGGCTATAAAAATTAATAAAGACTACTCTACTAAGTACTAAAATAATTCAATCCATTATAAATTTTAATTTAATAAATAATTTGTTAGTTGTATGAGTTTCATTTTGATGTATTTTTTTGTTCATTTTTCAGAAATTGTTACTTTTTCTAGAGTAAAAGTATTAATTTACAATTGAAATTTTCAAATATAATAAAAATAACCTTAATAAAGAAATTAAGCAAAAAAAATAAAGAAAATTGTTATTATATTAAAATATATATGTAAAATTATTGGAAACATAACTCTGTATGAGTTTCACTTTGACCCACTGTATATATAAACATGAATATTACTTATTTTAATGTAGTATTTTAAAAAGAAAATAAAATTATTTTTTTGACAACTTAAAAAGTATTTTAAGGTGAATTCACAACATAATTGGAACAACTTTTGCGAGAAAAAAAATGTTTTTTTTATTTTAAAACGTTGAAAGGGAAATCTGTACCGTTGTTTGGAAATACATAAAGATTTTTTTTTTGTATTGCATATTCATGTATTTATTATTTGAATTGTTTGAAAGATAAATAGGTCAGTGTACAATGACCGAAAAACATGAACTTTTAATATTCAAAAGTTCTTAGTTAACGTCAATTGAGTAAAACGAAACTATAAAATAAAAACGTTTCTAAGAATGTATTAAAAGTAAAAAAAAATGATTGTTATCATTACGTTATTTTATCAATGACCTGATCTTAAAAGGAAACTAATTTGTATGTTAACAGGAGAAATTTATATATATATTTTGTTGTAATGTGTTAAATTTTAATAATATTTTTGAGTAAAATGTTCACTGTACACTGATTTTTTAATTAACTGCATATTTATCAGTGTTGTTAATTTTGGGAGAATTACAATTAGCAAGTGTATCATTTAAAGTATACAGATTGACTTTCTATCGGTTGCAACTTTTGCGAGAAAAGATCTTATTTGAGTTTAAAATATATTTTTATACTTATTGCAATGAACAAATCACTATTATTCTACATTTGTCTGTTAAATTTTAAAGATATATTTCGACCAGATACGTCATGTTTTCTCGTGAAATTATTTTATTTGTTCTAATGTTTACTTGTTCTTTACAGAATTATTGTAAGATAAGTGACATTTTTATGTATTACTTATTTTTATTTATTTCTTCTTTTGAAATAGTGTATTCTAAAATTCTATGTTTATTTAACTACTTTAATTTAACAAATTGAAATTATTGTGAATCGTCTTTATGTACAATGAAACAAGTTCTTCAATTCTTCGACAATTATGTTATTAATTATTATCTAGATAAGTTTTAATATCGTTTTATTATTAATTGTCTTTCATAAATAAAGCAACACTTTAATTAGTTGCAGATATGAATGGTTATTTAATAAAAATATTTTATGCAAATAAATTTTACGTTTTTATGTTTATACTCGCAATATAATGCTTTTTTTGTTTACTTTCATTGACAGGTAGTTACACACACATGCACATGTGTATACATGAGTATGTTTGTTGTGTATGTGTATATATATATATATATACACCCGTCCCTCAATTTACGCAGGACTTTTTTTACGCGAGTTGTTTTTTACGCGGTACTTCTTATACGCGGTCAGATAGATTTCATTTTATATAATTTTTCATGGAATTTATTATATATCAGAGTGACGCAAATTCTTACTCGAACGTATAAAAGCACGATATAAATATATAAAAGGTTGATTGTTTTGAATTACAGTAGCGATAGTGACACCGAATAAAATTTATCTACTTTTGTTTTCTAAAACGTCATTATTTTTTTATTAAGCTATGCGAAACAAATATGTGTTTCTATAACTTTACTATTTTTTCTATTGTACTGACAGACTCAATTTACGCGATTTTCATTCGCGTAAAACAAATCCACGTGGAACGGATACTCCGCGTAAATTATATATATATATATATATATATATATATATATATATATATATATATATATGTATATGGCTATTTGTGAATTATATTTAATTCATAAATAGAAACCATATGCATATTTTTTAGCTCACGGTGCACGTTAGAAAACAACACACATGAATCTTGTAGAATAGTGGACTAACTAAACATTTATAGAACGAGACCAGTTGTGCTGTAGTAGAAGTGACCTTGCACTTATGTGTTGTAAAGGGGCCCCTCGATAATTTGGGATAGACCTCGCCGCGAAATCCAAAATGTTCATATTCACTAAATATTTATTATGTATGTACTATGTACAATCACTTCCTATGTGTTTACTTATATATATATATATATATATATATATATATATATATATATATATATATATATATATATATATATATATATATATATATATATATATATATATATATATATACATGTGTGTATGTATATGTATATATTGAATAGACAAAGTTCTAGTACGATTTGTTTAGAACTTAGAGTTAAAAATGATGTAAATACATGGATGTTTTCAGTTTATATATTTTTAGTTAAATGATTATAATTTTATACAACATTTAGTACGGAAGTAATTTTAGTTTACAAAAATCAACTTGAGTAATTCAGATATTTTTACTATTTCTTTTAATACTAGGGTAAGTTCATTTTGACACACAATAATCATTAAACCCCAACACTACAAGATTTTATAAAATTATCAAACAATCACCAGTTGTTTTGAAACTCTGGCGAATTCATTTTCATATAAATGAACAGTCGCCTCAACATAACAAGATAGTGAAAAAGTGTTTAATAATTTTTTATTGTTCCCTTTCCTTGTATCGTTAGAACGTTACATTATAACGATTTTATAACACAATGTTATGACGAGGATGACATTGCCATCGAAATGCGCATAAGCTTGTAAATAAAGAAAGTGAACAATAAATGATTATTGATCATTTTTTCAATATTTTATAGTGTTGGGATGATAGTTCATTTGTATCCAAAAATCACTTATTGTTCATTTTATTTGCTACATCATCGTCAGAGAAGATTTAATAAGCAGTACTCTGATGATGGTGGCATAAATGATTATTGAATACTTTTATAAAATCTTAAGATGTTAGGGCTAAATGATTAAATTATGTCAAAAAAATTTAGTTTTATTAATTTAATTTCATCACTACTAAAATATTTTTCTGATCTACATACATTGCAAAATTTTATAATACAAATTATGTAATATTCTTCATGAATATCACCACAAATTATATTATAAAAATTCAAAATCTCGTTTACTTACCTCAAGTCCATTGAGTAAACTATTCAGACAACTTATACTATTTGTGGTCCAGCAGATGTTGGAATAATAAATACACTTTACACACACATACACATACACACACACACATATATATATATATATATTCGTAATTGTATATATAAAGGGGTAACAAACTAAAGCAAAACCTACCTTAAACGGAAGTAACCTTCAAAACACCTCTGAAGAGGAATAGTAACGTATAATTTGCAAATAATAAAAAAGCACACGCTTTGTTATTTATATAATTCAGAAATAATTGTAAACCAGGGTCAGTGATGTCGCTCGTTAAGTTACATATGAAAGAAACATATAGTCTGGAATAAAGAACGGTCGACTATTTGTTAAAAGACATGTCTGAACAAGAGTCCGTTCAAAACCAATTATTAAGAGCAACTCGTTTCGCAGAGCCCCTGTGTATATGCAGGTGAGAAATGACCTATATTTGTACTAATGAATCAGGTTCAATGCGCAATTTCCAGAACAGATGCTGGTTTTGTGTATTACATATTTTTTTATTTAAAATTTAACAAAACGAAACCGTTGAATGTACAATCGAGAATTCTTTATACAGTATTTATACATGAATAAATAACTGTATATAATTAAACAAAATGCGAAATATATTGTTATATCTATTATATATATATATTTATATATATATATATATATATATATATATATATATATAATTTTAAATTGTTAAATCTTTAATTAAAAAATGTTATTAAAATGAAGTACATAATATGATACCAAACGTACGGATAATGGAAACAGTTACTTATAAAAGGCACGAAAATGAATTAAGATTAAAAATCATGTTAAACATTTTAAAATGTTCATACTTATTGAATATGTAATAATATAATTAAAAACGAAAACAGTAATGTTTGGTTACAATTCGTTATAATGAATTGAATTTACTTTATCACAAATGAACCACCTGTCTTTAATACTTACGACAGTCTTTTACTTTAAGATTTTGTCTTATAATAAGTGATCTGATGAAAACTCTAAGTAATTATTGAATATTAAACGTAATTTCGCGATGTTTGAGTTAAAGACTCATTTGTATTAACGTAATTCAGGTTTATATTGTTTATAACAAAAAAACAAAATTACATTCAAACAATGGATAAATGTCAGTGTAGTAAAATGTAACAACATAAAAATTAATATTTGAAAGGGAAATCTTCGACTGTAATAAATTCCATAAACTCTCTCGAGTTCACCAATTCAAAAATATAATGGACCGTGGAATGAAATATACATTAAAATTATGTTTATTGATTTTGATTGAGGAAATATTAAATTTGGTTACATGTTTTCTTATACATGTTTTGTATAGCAATGTGCTTATATTCATCTTCTAAGAACGTTTTTCTGCAGCGAATTTCAGAAAAAATGGATTAGTTTAGTACTTGTTGATAATAACAATAGTAGTAATGTTCTTATATCTATCTTAACAAAAAAATCAATATTATTGGATTGTTGAAATTATTTATAACTTTTGGACAATTTCGGAACAACGAACTCATCTCGTATTAAAAAATGATTAGTTCAGAGATGATTACTGAAAAAAACGACTTGATAGTGTTCATTTTAACATATATTTTTGCAATTTTTTTACGTACGCACTGCTGATGGAAAAGAAATGAAAAGTGGATCTGTGAAAAAGAAAGAACGCACTTGCGGCAGCTGTGTGACGATTCTTGGTTACTTAAATAATGCCAGGAGTATTTCTTTCGACCTTGAACGCAGTTTCAGTATATAGTCACAAAGTGGCAGCACACGCGTTTATAATGATAATGCGCGCGCAATATATATATATTTGTGTGCGTAAAATGACGTCACGGAGTGTTTGTGCGTGCGTTTGTTTACGTTGGACCGTTGTGTTATCCTATTCTAACCACTGTTGTTATTTCATTAAATTCAACGAATTTTTGTAAGCGCTTCGTTACATTACAGTCGTTCTTTATGTTCATTAGTAACATTGATCTAATATAAATGGATATGTATCACTATCTCTCTTTTATTGATACATATACATACATATATATATATAAATATATTTGTATGTGTGTATGCGTGTATGTATGTGTATTTAAAATGTATAGGTGTATTTGTTTTGAGATTGTGGCAAATTCATTTTTACACAAGTGAGTTATCACCCCCAACACCACAAGATGTTGTAAAGAGTTCAATAATCACTTATTGTTCACTTTGTTATTTAGAACAACAATAGGCAATTTCAATGGCGTTATCGTCATCGTCAGAGCATTGTGATATAAAATGACGATGATGGCATGGTCATCGAAATGCACATTACTCTGTTATAAGCAATAATGTGCACAATTAATGATTATTGAACACTTTGTAATATCTTACGGTGTTGAGGATGATGATTTATCTGTATATAGGTGTATATTAATTTTATTTTTTTCAATTATCATATATATTATATTATCTTATTATAAATTATATATATATATGTTTTATTTTAAATAATTGAAATCACAATTATTAAAGAAAACACATTTATTTTTATCAATCAATCACAAACAGTCAATCCATCAGCCAACAACTGTGACTCGAGGAGTTCTTCTGTTTCATTGCTAGAACTCGATGTTACTTCTAGCACATCTACTCGAGAACTGATTTTATTAAGTGTAACAAGTAACAAAGAAACCTCTAGTCCTCATTATCGCAGTATTTTATCGACAATCAGAAATTGATTGTCGCGTTTATTATAAGTTTAAATAATTACTAACGGACTTATTCGTCAACAATTAACGTATCAATTATGTACGTTGTTCCCATGGGAACAACCTTGGGAAAATTACAAGTATTTCATATAACTTATATATATATATATATAATTTATATTTCACTTTCTTAATATGTCTCTTGGTTAACCGTATTTATGTTCTTTATATCATTGATTGTTATTGTTATTTATTTACACTGTTTTTTACAATACGTTATCTTAATACAATTTGTATTTACTTGTTTTAATTTGTTACATTATTTAGGATTATCGTAAACGATTATTATTATCTGATAAAATTATGAATAGATGTAAAAAGAATAAATGAACTTATTATTCCCAGCGTAAAACATGTATTTGTTTGTAGTACTCAACTATAAGAACATTTTATTGTTATATTTAGTATGTATGAAAATACATACGACATAATTAAACTTGAAGGATATCTGTTATTTAAAAAACAAACAAATATGTAGATCAGTTGTATTAAAAGAAACTAAGTTAATGGTTTGAGTTCAAATTAATTTAAATGATGCTATTAATGTTCACTGGTTTTTTATATTTTGTAGTATTTTTTTGAAGATATGAATTAATTGTTTTGTGCCTGTACTGAAAATTCAAGTTTTGGAATTAAATATGAATTTGTGTGTACATATATAAATATATATATATATATATATGTGTGTGTGTGTGTGTGTATACATACATACAAATAGACATACATGTATTCATGTCTTCTTGTAGATGAAAGGACACAATTCGGATAGCCTTCATGTGCATTTGTACGCAGTGCGGGTACACTACATCCATGAATTTGCAACTATCTATGTTGGTGGTTAACAAATGAAAAGATCGACGTGTATATATATATATATATATATATATATATAATATTTATTATTGCCCTTTCATCCAAATGAAAGCAACATTCAAATAGACGTCAATGTGTGTATATGTGCGTATTCCTCGCTCGCTTGTGTCCGCACTGCGTGTATCGACAATGGGGCCAATTGGGGGAATGTGTATATGGGGCCGATGACCACCACCTTGTCAGAGGTCCAGAGGCCACGGTTTGGGCGAAAAATATGTAAACAGATACGTGCGTGAATTGTTCCTTCATAATCCGTTAACGCAATGCGTAAATGCCGAATTCATTCTCGAAAATAAGTTTGTCCTTTTTCCTTGAGAGTTATGCCTTTTCCACCCCAGATTGTAAAATAGTCGGACGATGTTTTCAAATTTACCCATTTCGTAACTTTTCCTACTCTCACGTGTTTGTTCTTAAATATAGCGACGATCCTGATAAGTAATATATTTATAGATTCTACCGTATGTGTTAAACTAAAAAGAGACGTGGTATATATATTTAGAATGGTTCTATTTATATTCTGTATAAAAATAATTGTAGTTATTTATATTTAGATTGAATTTAAAATAAACTCCTTTTAAAATAATTGCATTAGCTAAATATTAATACAGAAGAGTTTGCGGACAACATTTGTATCAGTCATTAATTATCTCATGATGTTTGAATTTTCATCTTTAGATATTTTAAATGATTTGTATGTAATATATATATATATATATATATATATATATATATATATATATATATATTAATGTATATGAATTTGTATAATTAATGGAAAATGTAATATTTATAAATATATTAAAAATAACGGAAGATACAAGACTAAAAATGTTTTTAATGATTGTCATATATGTTTGCTAAGTATATAATATACATGACAATATGTAAAAGGAAAAAGAAGTAGACCTTGAAAATCATAAAATGAAAAAATCTACAGAATTATAAAAAAAATATTTAACGGTAAAGGATACGGTGGACTGGAAATTTTAACAAAAAGTAAATAATGTGTCACAATACTATTATATATATATATATATATATATATATATATATATATATATATATATATATATATATATAATATTTAAGTGGTGGCTTTGATAACATTGAGCAAGATAACATATTTCCATTTTCAATGAATATTTTTTAAATGTTCATTAATCAATTGTCTTGCCCTATATAATTGTGAACATATTGTATTTTTTCAACTATAATTATACTTATAATCAATTCATATTTTTAGGGATATCGATTTTGTTTGAAAAATTAAATATATTATGATTGAAATATACTTAGCATTTACGTATGGAAATTTATCGTAAATATTTTTTAAACGTGAGATACATTCATATCATATATAATTAATTATAATTTATAAACAATAATTGTAAATGTGTAATTGTTTGTATAAAACAACAGACAATTATTTATATAAAAAAACTGAATATTAGTATTTGAAGAGTTTGTTTGAATTTTCGAATATAATTGTATTGTATTTTTTTTCCACATTGAATCGACGCCCACGCCATTGAAACAGAATCGTTAGCAGAGAGACGCATGCTTTTTAGGCGCATGCCGTGCACACTTCCGGATTCTAAACACTAGTATCCCCGTACCCCGTACTCGATGCGCTGAATTCCCATCTCTTCGCTTCGGAAGAAACGGTTCCCTACATTAGGAGCTAACAACTGACTTGTGCATCTTTCCTCAACCCTCGCCGATCGTTCGTGCGTCCATTAGTTATCCCCTCCGACGTTGCTTCCCACTTCGATGAAGATTTTCTGTGGTAAAACCTACCCTTTCCGGGCAAATGGATCAATATGTGACCAACAAAGTATTCTTATACACACACACATATATTTATATATATATATATATATATATATATATATATATATATATATAATTGTGTATGTGTGTTTGTATATTTAAGAATATACGATGAACTGCGAAGTAGATAGGTCAAGATTTAACTAGAAACACAAGCTTGTATCGTATAATTATTTTGCAGTATTTATTTACTATGTATTTATTTCTTCGTGTATTTAATATATATATATATATATATATATATATATATATATATATATATTGATATTTTTAATCTACATTTTTATGATCCCCTGTGTAAATATAACATTTTAAGATTAATTTTCTCTGTGTCAGATGTTGACTAATTTCGATGTATGATGTGGTACTATTTTAAATTTGAGATTTAAGCCTTATTTATACTTAGTGTTGGTAAATAACTAAATCCTAATTTCAGATTAGTATCGTGAAGGTTATTTGAAACTGATACAAGTTGTCGAAACTAGTTATAACACAAGATACACAAAATTTTGACCCTAATATCTTTTATTTAAAAGAGTTTTATATATATATATATATATATATATATATATATATATATATATATATATATATATACATGCATGTATGCATGTACGTGTTCGTATTAATTTCATATATAAAGAAATTTAAAAAGAAACACCGTAACATCGATGGGATAATAATACAAAAATGAGTTTGTAAAAAAATATACAACTAATAAATTTGGTTTAACACAAATGAATTTTAACCTCAACACCACAATGGTTTAAAGTGTTCAATAATCACTTATTGTTCACTTATTATTTATAATTATATCGGCTAATGCGTTTCGATGGCGACGCCATCATCCTCAGAGCCTTTCTATTGGCCATTCATTTGTGTTAAAGCGAATCAGGCACAATTCCAAAACAACAAATTGTAAATTTGGTATTGTAACTAATGGATTACTCAGTGCTATAGCTGTATACGATTTTTGTTGCTAATAAACCAATGAAAATTATTAAATAATAATGTGCGTAGTGGTGTAATAAATCTAGACATTTGTAATATAATTGTACCGGATGTGGTCTATGCATTGCCAAAAATATTTGAATTAACAAACGTGATAGGTCTGGTCTGATAGTTACAACAGCCGCTAATTATTAAGTGCGGTTTGCTGATAGCTCTCTTATTTTTGTGTTTAACGAATATTATTTATTCTATTGGCTTAACGTTTAGTACGATTGATTCTTGTGTTGCAAAGAAAACTGATAATGTTTCTTTAAAAATGGATATATATATATATATATATATATATATATATATATATACATATATGTACAGGTAACCCTCGTATAACACGGTTCGAGAATTAAGGAAAACCTTCATACAACACGGCAATCTAAAATACGGTTTCACTCTAGCACGATTTGAGAATTAGATAAATCCCCATACAACGCTTAAAGTTTTTAAGAACAAAATTCGAAATTAGGGAAATCTCCGTACAATACGGAACGAGATAAGAGCTTTTAAGTGCACAAGATATCTCATTGGAATTTTTTCATTTGAGCATGTATGTCGTATCATATTTTCCTGCAGAATTTTTAAATTTATTAGAATTTGAAATCCATTTTGTTCGTGGAGTATTAAGTACATTTTAAAACTTTGTGTTTTTCTTTTTACTACATTATACATAGATTAAAAATGTTCGGGTGCGTATTATTAAACTTTTTTTAGAAATGGTAATTATATTTTTCAATTTTATGAATTAATTTGTAGCCTTGAACTATGTGTGGCGAAAAAATACCTTTACAAAGACATTTCATCTCACTAGAACAAAAATTACAAATTTTACTCTCAGCTAAAAGCAAGCAATCTAAAATAACAGATTTTTTGTGAAAAGTAGAGCATAGAACTCGAGATAATGTTGAAGAAAGTTCAGAGGATGAGGATATCTCGTCAAAAAGAAAATGCCCTCGGTTAATGGTGCTTATTAGTGATGACGAAGAAAACATTATTTAATACATATTAATATGTAATATTTTTGATGAAAATTGCTTTTATAAATATATTTCTCTTAATTATAAAAATATAATAGTAAGTTTTTCTAATTTTTGGAGCCTTTTTTGCATTAGTTTTTTGTTTCGTATAACACGGATTCGTATAACACGGCATTTTTTAGGAACATAATAACTGTGTTATACGTGGGTTACCTCTCTTTCTATCTCTCTCTCTCTCTCTCTCTATATATATATATATATATATAAATAATAATGCAAGTAACTATATAGAGACTACTTCTTTTTTTAAAAAAAATTACTAATTTTTTAATATCTTTTAAATTTGTTACTGATTTGATTGTCTGTAAGAAAACTTGATAAAAAATGTGAAAACTAGATTTAGACTGCTCTTTTTTCTTTTCATTATATTTT
Source organism: Neoneuromus ignobilis (assembly GCA_029203775.1). Classification (NCBI taxonomy): domain Eukaryota; kingdom Metazoa; phylum Arthropoda; class Insecta; order Megaloptera; family Corydalidae; genus Neoneuromus; species Neoneuromus ignobilis. Next base: position 18,410,694 of record CP092096.1, on the reverse strand, counting down.
TGTATTCGTAAATTTCAATTTCCACCAAAAATTATATATAATCATTTTATGTTTTCATCTAATGAACCAATTTTGTGACCAACAATAATGAACCAAATTTTATGACTCATGTGAAATCACGTATATAGAAAAAACCAACAGTTCCATTCGATTCACGCCAAACGTTTGAGTGTATCATAAAATCGAAATATTATTTTAAATAATAATTGGAAAATTGCGTTTTCGTATTTGCGTGAGATATTCGAACATTATGTAGGGCGTAAAGTTGTGTAGTAACGAAATACAATAAGTATTGGTGCAACATGAAAACAATTTTTAGGTGCATGCAGTGTTGGGGTAGAACGTTACTTGAAATTGAGATGGTGTGCGCAGCACAATGAAATTAGTTTAAAGAATGCATGGGCGGTACATGCAGAAAAACGAAAAATTGTAAATCGAATAATGCATTTCCTATTGTAACTATCTACTAACTGCAATATCATTTAGAAAATAGAGGATGTACATTTTTCATGCGTAGACTATGGTCTACATTATAGAAATGGTTAAGTAACATACATGGTTCGTAAAATGAATTTTCTTATTTGAGTTTTAAAGTTTTTGTTACAGGCTTTAAAAGACATTTAAAATCGTTTTAAACATTCTATGATAATGTTTTTAAAATGTTTTATTTTCTATTTGAAAGCATTTTTTTATATTTGGAGGTATTTTATAACGTGCATTTTTACCAGTTTTAATTAAAATAAATTGATTTATGAGTTATTTAAGGAAAGTATGCATTAATATTTGATTCGATTAATTTTGCTGGGAAAATCTAATATAGTTATATATATATATATATATATATATATATATATATATATATATATATTTGTATGTATATTCTGTCTTCTCTCGATATTCTTGTATTTAACTATTGTTGCTAAATATATAACTTTATCTCAACATTTGTTTTGAATTTCGTATTTGTTGTATTAAATTATATTGTTAACACTAGAACTACCGATGTTAAATATATACCTAGTATAACCGCACTCGTCAAATTGACGTATTTTTGATCATGGCTTTCATTTAACTTTTCACTTAGTTTATGTAAATAAAAGAATATAATTTAACAAAAACAACACTTAATATAATAATTCATTAATTATTAATACAAAAAAAATAAACAAAAACACTTTCTATTTGCATTTATATTATAGCACATTTGATATGTATGGAATAACTATGAATCACATATTTTACAAATACATGTTATCTGTGATGAACACTTGCCACAAACATATTTGTCAGTTCGTAAGCGAACACTCCTCTCGCTTTTTCTGTCGAAACGAATGAATCTCATAATTTCCGAAAATCTGTTTCTACTCATAGTTTCGGCAAAGAAAGAAGGTCCCCCTTTTTTGGACCACAAATACGATAACTTCATGTTTCTTGTTTCGTAGGCTCCTCGAGCATACAAAATGGCTATAAAAGCATATAATTCGTCCATAGTAATTTTCCAGTTGTTCTGTAAAATGTTTCTGGCCTGTAGCTCAGTGCAAGCTTTTATGTGGCTCATAATTCTATTATCAATTATAAGCCGAAATACACTACTAACATTACCAAGCATAATGTTTCGCTTCGCATAACCAGTTGGGCCCGAAGTATCCTTGAATATAGTATGTAATGGCAATCTACCAACACAACCATTCCCTAATTCTTCCCATTCAGTACCGTCGACAGCAATGTCTTTTTGCTGTCTTGGTTCGGTTTCTGTTTGGCTATCCGATTCAGTATCTGAACATATTCGCAATCGCTTACTGCGTTTGTGGCTATTTTGGGGAATTTCATCTTCACTCCTTGAATCTTCACTTTCATATTGATCTTCTTCACTCTGTTCAATATCTCGTACTTCGATTTCATCCTCAGCTTCTTCAGAGTCTGAAAAATCAGTTTTATTTTCCACGCAAGATATGTCTAAATCATTATTACTTGAATTAGTATCCGAACTGTCTTCATTTATACCAGTGAGTTCTTTGAATTCTTCGAATATTTTTTTGCTTCCTGTAAATCGTTTCATTGTTGCCTAGGATTTACAAGAAATAAATTTGAATTTTTAATAAAAATATGTTCATACTTTTTTCCCAGTTTGGACTTTTCACAGATTACACTTTGCACCAAGAACTTTATCACATTAGAAGTACAACTGATAATGATTGCAACCTATTTTTCATATGAAAAATGTACCTAAAATTTTTCCAGGAAATGTCTGAAAGCGATATATGTGTATGCAAGGATGGACATCAATACGTATTTACATTCACTTGAATATAAATTATTATAAATTTTGAGATTGCTAATGTCGTCAATTTGACGTGTCTTGGTATAAATAGGTATAGGTCATACTAATTATGGAAGTTAAAGTAGCTAAGTGGAAATTGAATAGGAATATTTAATTGTTCTTATATTTCATTAAAAGTCGTCATAAAATTCTAGAACAATACATAAATCATATCGAAATTTTTAAGCACGAAATTTGAAAATCGTCAAAATGACGCTCTTGGTAGTTCTAGTGTTAAACATGTGTTGTTGGAAAAATGTATAAGACAACTAGATATCATGTTTGAGTAACTAATACTCACCCCATTTTTGAAAAATGTAAATTTTTACTATAAAATTTGATTACAGTGCAATAGGCTAGTTATTATAATTGGTATTATTTATTAGACGAGTAGAATATATATTTCATTAATTAAAAATATATTGTCTTGTATGAGAAGACTTATTTAAAAAAAATACGCTTTTATTTCATCTTGTGTTTACTTTATTTTTGATGACTTTTGTAATCGCTTGAATGGAGTTTTCTTTTTGCGACTTATTTTTTGTTTTATGAAAAAAACATTCAAATTGGAATTTTAATATCTTTTTTCCGATTAGATTGTATGCAAATTTTACAAATGTTCAATGCACACATTCGAATGAATGGCACTTTTTTGTCGTTGTTGAATAAATATTAAGAAATGTATATGAAATATATTTAATTTACAATTATAGAACATTTCTTGATATCATTTGAAACGTATGTATTTTTTCAAACTTTTATAGTACAATTACCAATAATAGTTGTGTATACACGCTACTGTGCCGTGTTAGAAGAGCGTGCGTTAGTAGAGAATCAGCGCGGGTGTTGTATTGATTGAGCCCGCGGGCCTTCCTGAAGTCGCGTGCCGCTATTTTCAGGCGCCCACCTTTCTCACTCGTTCACGTGCTTTCTTCCTCGCACGCTTGCTAAAATCACCACCGCTCCCACACCATCGTTCATTTCTTTTGTTACCACCCGATTACAAACATTCACCCCGTCCACACTCTCCTTCCTTCTACCCCTCTTATTCTGCTTTGAACCATTGTCGACCGGTTCAATGTTTTTCCCAGCGTTAGGAAGCTGTTCACGCCCTATGAAACGGCACTGCTACTACCAACGAAATTATTTTTTCTTTTTTAATGTTGTTACGTTTTACTTACAAATATACATTTCATTTTATTTAAAATATACATTGCATTTTATTATATATATATATATATATATATATATATATATATATATATATATATATATATATATATATATACACACATACACACACACCTATGTACGTGTGTGTATACCATATTCTTTTAGATTGTTCATTTTCACTGATTGATAAATGTAATGTTTACAAATTTAATAACTGACCTTACTCAATATTTACATAAATAAGAAATATTTACAATATCGTTATCTGTTACGTTGCAAGTTCAGCAACAAAAAATGTTTAGATAAGATGCGTGTGCTTGTTTATTTATTTGTGTATGTGTGTGTGTGTACACACACACAAACATATATATATATATATATATATATATATATATATATATATATATATATGCTTTTAGTTTTGTAGTCCAGGATCGAACTATTCCTAATTGTATTATTATCCGCTCTAAAATGTCCGTTTAGTATGAAACAAGCAGCTTTTCTTTGAATTTTCGGGTTTTTATTTTCGAGTGTGGATGCCATGCACTTTTTCAATACTTAAGAAACTATCTTCTTGAAGACAAATATACTTTTTCTTTAAGTGTAATATTAAGTACCATTAATTTTTTTACAGATTTTATATTTTACGGTCTTTAGTGACACATATTAATTTATTAAGACCTTAGGGTCACTCTTCTTTGCTAGTATCCTTCTACAATCTATTTCGATTGTGACTGCTATCAACATCAAGTATCCAAATTACCAGTGATTGATAGAGTATCAATTCATTAGCTATCGAAAACGATTGTAGAAAGATATTGTAAAAAAAGTGATCGTAAGATCTTATAAAGAGGCATCACTAGCATTGATCATATGAATGGAATTAAAAACTATATTTTTTATGAGTTATATACTCCTTTAACATAGTAGAATGAATAGATATTCATGTAATGTACAAAGGTAGTTTTCAAATGTACGTTTATCTCTAATATACTTTCTGTAAACATTTCTCTGAAAACATTTGTATTAATAATTTAAGTACCCATTAGCATACAAATAAATACATTATACTGATTGTTATTATATTCTTCGTGTTCATAATATATTTTTTTTTATTACAGCCTCATCAGATTCGGTACTCTCCGTGCTAGGGGCAGCTCTTGGCTGGCCGGTACTGATCTCACCTCCGTCTACAATACGTATACGATCACCTGAACAGGATGAGGTGATCGGAGTGCGCGGCCAGTCCGTCGTACTCCGGTGTCCCATTGAAACAATACAAAGTTCGAGCAACGTAACATTTGCGTGGCTTCACAACGATGTACCAATTAATTTTAGTAACGAAACCCGAAGACAAATTATCGAGCACAATGGCTCACTCAACATTACAAAAGTCGCTGGCAAGAAAAGTGCGTCGCTTGAAGGACAGTATCGATGTGTCGCATCCAATCACATCGGTACTGTTGTGACTGAAGCGATCTCATTGAAGATATCCAGTGAGTACGATCGATACCTTGAAATTTGAATCAATAATGAGATTTCGAGTAATCGCGAGTATTTATACGTGATTCTTTCAGCGTTCGCACGTTCGTTCATTGCGGAGCCAATTAATATGACTGTAACGGAAGGTGACAATGTTATGTTCCCATGCCGTATTAATTCTGTACCAGAACCTACAGTTTACTGGGAACGTAACAAAAGTCCTATCGAATACTCATACCGGTACGGTATTTTTCATTCAGAAAATATTCCATCAGTTTATTCGAAATTTGCTTATTTTTATTTATGTAGTAAACATTGTCTTTGTTTTATAAACATACTATTGTAATTTTTATTAATATTATATAGCATGCCTCAAATGAAACTGAAGGATAGTAAATTATAGTAAGGAAGAATACATGTATGTTTACACCTTTCAGTCTCATTTGGGCCAACTATATGTATTTATATATATATATATATATATATATATATATATATATATATATATATATATGAATTTTTTAATCCATTTTTAATATTAACCCTTATCACTCCAAGAATTTTATGAAATGATTTTCAGCCAGCTCCAAACAAACTTTGTTAATTTCAAAGTGCTGAGACGCTGCATAAGTTTTATAAGGTAGCTTTTTATTTGTAAGAATATTTATAAATGTTGGATAAACGAAAAATATAAGTACAAAAAAGAATTTATGCTGGCTTGCAATGTACTAAACGCAATAATAATAAAATTCCAAAATTCTGGCAGTGACACTGCCGGTTGGAGTAGAACGCTGGCTTAAGCTTGGCAGAATTACTGTCGGTTGGAGTGATAAGAGTTAATCATAACATTTTATTTTATCTTCAATTAGTAATTGAATATTTTTAACACCATTAAAGAATATTAAAATATTATTAGTTTATATAAGGTCATCTAAATGTGACGCCTAGATTTGTGTTTTATTACAAAGAAACATGTGTATGTCTATAGAAAAACGTGTATAGTTTCTTTTTAATAAAACAGATATAGGCGTCATATTTGGATGACCCTATATTAATAAAATTTATTACTTCCATCATCATTTTCTATTCATATTTATTGGTAGCTCATTCGGTCTCTAACAAAGTAAATGTTCATATTTTAAAAATATATATTTACTGAATTTAAAGAGTAAATTATATTTTGGTGTATTTATTAATTTGTTTTTATGATTGTATATTATTTTTGATGATTGTTTTTAACAATATTATATATATATATATATATATATATATATATATATATATATATATATATATATATATATATACACACACACACACACACTCACACACACACAGACAGAGACACACACGTGTGTGTGTGTGTGTGTGAATATTTTTTTCTTCTGTTACTTTAGATTCACTCAATTTTTTTAAAAAAATATTGTCATCATATATTTAATATCAGTTTTATTGGCAGTTTTAATATTAAAATTTGCAAGTATTTCATTAAACTATTAGGTGGTGTAATGTAAAATGTCGGTTTTTTATTTTATTTCCGATATAATAATCCGACATTTCTTATTAAACTACCTAATAGTTTATCTACTTATATTTACATTAGAATATAATATTAGAATAAATTTAGAGATATAATATTTTAATAAATACTAATACCATATTTATAATAAATAACTATTTTTATTATTATGATTTTCATGAACATTGCAGCAATATTCTAATAGTTGCTAATACTATATGTAATACTAAAGAAGAATCACTCTTCATTATTTTTAGATTTTTCAAAATCATTTAATAATCATTACCAGTTACCTTTTTGCTAATACATTATATTTAATGCATTATGTAATGGAATATATTTTTTTCCAGTTATGTACAACTACAATCTGGTTCTTTGTTAATTAAAAATATACAAATATCAGATGCTGGCGCATTTCAATGTAGTGTAACAAATCGTCTACAGAAAAAACCACGGATAAGTAGTATTGGAAATCTTGTCATTAATTTGACCAAAGGATTATCAAAAATTAGCCCAACATCACCTCAGTTTGTTCCGTTAAATATGTCTCAAACAATAAATACAAAGTTTGGTCAAAATGTTACTTTACATTGTATTGCAAATGGTTGGCCAAAACCTGTAGTATCTTGGAAATATAAAATAAATGGTAATGATTTATTGACATTAATTTAAATATTATATTAATGTATGTTATTAATGTAGTATTGGAATTATAATGTTTTAAAATTATACTATTAGTCATACTATTTTTTTTTTTTTTTTAATTGAAATTTCAAAACTTTTTTTTGTTAAGCAAAATATTGTTTCAATCTCATAATTTCTTTTATTGTATGATGTATTTATGTGTTTATTGTATTGAATGTTTTTATACAATTGAATTATAAATTAAGATATAATTGCAAATTCATGCATACATATATTTGTGTTTGTATATGTTAAATGCATATAAATCATAAAAATGGAATAGTTTTGAGAATTATGCTTTGTATAAATGTTTATTTTTTTTTATTTTACAGAAAACGCTACGAAATATGTTAGTAATTCAAGCACTTTTAAAATGTATAATATTACTGTAAAAGAAGCAGGTATTTATATATGTTCAGCTAAAAACCGTTTAGGCCAAAAAACACAGGTAATATTACACACACTCACACGTACATGCAAGCATGCATATATATATATATATATATATATATATATATATATATATATGTATGTATGTGTGTATGTGTGTGTGTATTTGGAATTTGTTGTAAATTAAACTTTTAATTGAATTTTATTATTATGCTTTATTTTGGATTTATATTGTTTAAATGTTTATTACATTTATTATAATTCTATTTAAAAATAAAAAAATATGTAATATTATTACACAGTATTATGAAATATTATATAGATAATTTTTAAGAAAAACATGATGTGATAATGCGTTTTAAACAAACAAACCTTTTTTAACAAAAAGAAAATAAAAGTAAGAAATACAATATGTAATGCTTTAATATTGCATCTCAGATTATAGTTAAACTGTAATTAGATAGTATTTCGTGTATGTCAGCAAACCACGTGGAGATGAGACAATCTACGAATAGCAGAAAAATGCTTGTAATGCAATTATATTAGGTGGCAGTAGGTGGGCCAAAAGACCATTTATTTTTAATTAATACTGAAAAAAAGAATTCATATGTATTAAAATTTCAAGTTAATTACTGTTTAGATTTTTTTTTCTTTAAAAATTATACATACATGGATGAGTTTATATATATACATATATATATATATATATATATATATATATATATATATATATATGCACGTGTGAGTACGTGCGTGTGTCACACTCAATCCTGTTTGTATATATTCATATGTATGTTTATACATTTGCACATATATAGTTACGTTATTACACATAAATTTGTATACTATGTTAATATACATTCTTTTTTTTATTTTAGGAATGGGTAATACAGATGGCTCCACGTTTTAACGAGACTCCAACGTCAATAAAATTTCCATCTCCACAAACAATAAGGTTTAATTGTTCTGCAAATGGTTATCCTACACCTAGTATTCGGTGGTTGAAAGATGGAAATCCCTTGTACATGGATAGACGAATTACTATAAAAGGAAAAATGCTTGTTCTTGCAGGTACAAGAGTGTGTGTGTGTTTTATATATATATTTATATATATATATATATATATATATATATATATATATATATATATATATATATGTATGTATGTATGTAAATACATTAATGATTAAACTTTGTACTTTACATAAATAAATGACATTTAAAAAACATTCAAAATGTGCATGACTTTTCTGACAACCCAATAAATATATATATATATATATATATATATATATATATATATATATATATATATATATATATATATAAGTAAAATAAAAAATATTTATTTTATAGCTACTCGAAGAAATGATTCTGGGTTTTATGAATGTATTGCTGAAAATAATGCTGGGGAAGCACGTAGTGTTGCTCAAGTTACTATTATTCAAAAAGAACATCATCTTCTTTCACCAATTAATTTACAATGTCGCCCCTTCTCTGTAGATGAAGTTTGTTTGTCTTGGGATTCATCTGTTTTATCAAATCTTTCAATTATTGGTTATAGTGTTCATTTTTACCCAACATGTTAGTATACGATTTTATATATATATATACACACACACATATATATATATGTATATGTATATTGTATATTTTTTTATACAGTAAATGGAAGTGAAGTAAGTGCTGTTTCTCAAAATAAACATATATTGATACAAAACCTAAAACCAAATACCTCATATACATTTTACGTTAGAAATTATAATGTAGCTGTAGCTAGTGAGCCATCTGCATTTATTAATTGTACAGGAGGTAATTGTATTATTAGTTTACTTAATTTTTTTATTAAATATATGTTTTTGCATTATGAAATGTGTGTTTGTTTTTTTTAATTAGTTATGTTTATTTTTAGAACCAATTGGAAAAAGAAAAATAGATTTTAATGTGAAATCACCAAATTCAATGTTAGTTACTTGGTCTCCTCTAATCAATGATACACCTTGTGGTGGTAATACAGAATATAAAATTCAGTGGCGTAGACATGATCGTCCTAGTAATTCTGCAAAAGTATTAGAGGCCAATGTTCGTGAATATGTTATTAAAGGTAAAAAAATTATAACTTACTGAAAATACATTTTTTTTATCTAATGTGTGTTATATATGTTTTAGATCTAATTCTTAATCAGAAATATGAAGTACGAATATTAGCTGATCCAAAACTGGTTGATGAAAATATACCGTGGATAAGTTTTACAATGCCAAAGGTCAAAGCTAAAAATGCGGGTCAAAACGGAACTAGTTCTGTGGAATCAAATGAATTTATTTATACTGATAGTGCTCTTTCAAATGATACATTCTATAGCAGATTGATTAATCCTCCAACACAAGTTGATGCTGTTCCAATATCCGAGAGTGTAATTAATGTTACTTGGTCTCCAGCTAAAATTGATTTAGAAAATGATGATGTTGCATTTTATATGATTTGTTATATGGAAGTTAACTCAAAGAAGACTTGTGATGATGGTGTCAATTTTGTTAAAAGGTATATATATATATATATATATATATATATATTATATTAATATTTTTTTAATATGAAAATGTATATAAAATATATTTGATTTATGTTTTATATACATTTTCATATTAAAAAAAAAAAAATTAATAATAAAAAATGTTTAATATATGTATTTATTTAAATTCTTTTTAGTTATACAAATGAAGTCAAAATCACTGGATTGAAACCATTTTCTCAATATGAATTTAAGGTTCGTACACATAGTATTAATGAAAAATATGGTTCTTTTTCTCAAGTAGTTGAATGTCGAACATTAGAAGGAAGTAAGTAATGTGTAATTTTTTTTAACACATTAACCTATGTGTGTACTAATAATTTATTTTGTAAATAGTACCGAGTGAAGTCCGTAATTTACATTTAAAATTAATTGCTGTTTCAAAAGTTATGATTATATGGGAACAACCAAGTCAAGTTAATGGAGTGTTGAAACACTATATAATCAAATATACAACACGATCATCGTTACCGACAGATCAATGGTCATTAGAAATAGTTCCTCCATTTCAGAATACGTTTTCAGTTAGTATTTTAAAGTAATATAAAGAATTTTAGAGTTCATATCAAACTTGTGTTACAATTGCAGTTGCCAGATTTTAAGACTGAAGATAGTTATACAGTGCATGTCTGTGCTGTAAATAATGCTGGTTCAAGCCAGCCAGCAAGTCTAATAGTACCAAATATGAGCCGACCTGCTAGACATCCTTCAATACCAGATGATCCAGAAGAAAAACCTAATCAAACATTCGGTAAGACTTACAAATATGTAAAATATTGTATATGTATTATATATAGTACTAATTTTAGGAATATTAATCGGCATGCTGATTGCAATTACTTGTGTCGTTTGTTGTATTTTACATCTTTTGTGGCGCCGACGATGTGTTAAATTATTTCATGGAGCTGATCATAGACGGTCGCCAGGTCACCGATCAGGTGTTCAATCAACAAATGGACATTCTTCAAATACTACCCGTAGTTCTGAACCGGTTGTAACCATGCATACTTTAAGATATCCGGTAATTTGTAACTATATATGTCATTTGTATTCAAAATATATTTATAAATATATATTTATAGGCTGCTCCAAGATCAGATGTTGATTCAACTTGTTCTGTAACTCTTGGAGAGGATGGGGAAGCTCATGAAATGCAATGTTTAATGATGGAAAATGAATTAATATCACTACCTCCTCATATACCACCTGTTATGGGAATACATCTTGACACTAAGGTATATTTAAGTATATTATATTATTTTAACCTCACAGTACCTATTTTTAACATCATTTAATCAGTATTTTATATTTATTGAAAAAAATTACATACTGGAAAAGTTTAACAAATTATACTTTACATTTTGTAACTTTTTACATTTATTATTTTCAGGGAAGTGCAACATACCCAAATGGTCATATCAATGGTTTAAAGTATCCAGTTATGAGCAATGGGCGTATTGCAAACGGTATAGTCCGTATTACAGAAAATCCGCAAGTAAGTAATAATAATAAATAAATAGGACTTAAAAATTTTATTGTTTAAGAAAGTATTAGAAGTTTTTGAAATTAACATTTATCACAAGGTTAAAATTTAATTATATTTATTGCAGTATGAACCGGCAACATATGATCGTAATGAAAATGGTCATGGAAATAATAACCAAATGAGTGACCGTGTTCAAAATGATAGTTGTATTTTGGATGATACAAAACATTCAGGATTTAATATGATAATTGATTCATCCACATTTGATGTAACTCAATTGACATCCTTGGACAGTTCTATTCGACCAGCATCACTGAGAAATATATCTCCGATACTGGATCCAAACGGTTGAAGTTGTCACCTGATAAAAGTAATGTACCGTTAAGATTACGGATCGATTATAATAATAATACCAGACCGCAGCAGTACAGATATATTTTTTGTGTTGGTATACGTGGATGTCTGATAGATAGTGTCGCGTTTTTTTTAAAACCGTGAGTGAGTGGCCGATACTCTAATACAGTCCTCGGTAGATACGATTATATTAAAATATTATAAAATACGCCAGACAATAAATCACATAAACGGGTCAGTACAAAGATAACTTAAACAGACTTACTAACGGGGTAAAAGATATGAACCGATATACAATTTTATTTTTTGTTTTTCTTTTTAATTTCTCTTAAGTGCATCAAAGTTAAAAGATGTGCTGTTAAACACAAAAGCAAAAAATTATTAGATGATAGCAAACAAGTCACGAATACTCAGATTTTATGTTAACAACAGATTATTTGACGTATGACAATGAGAGAACGAATGTTTAATTTTTACATTGCATTTTGTTTGTTTAACTGAAAATAAAATAATTATGAAAATTGACAAATTGGTTTTTGCTAAAAATATCTTTAAATTGTATTCTTTATTTTTTGATAGGTTTTTATCAGTTAAATATAAAGTTATATTCTTTGTTCATAAAAAGTTTAATCAAGAATAAAAGTTAATATATGTGAACAGTATATTTATATAAAGTGTATAAAATTAAGTTGCTAATTTTTTTATATAATGTTTTCATTTTTTTTTTGTCATTTTAAATTTTATTTTGTTTCAAAAAATATTTTAATAAGTAAAAACTTTTATAAATACTATTATTTCTGCATTTTAATTATTGTTTTTTTTAATAATTTAAAGTATCTTATAATAATAATGTAATATTTCTATTTTTATAAATTTAATTATTCTTGTTATTAGTTAAACAAGCAAAAAAAGCAAAACATTTATTGTGAAATGCCTACATCTGTGTGTGTATTAATGACTGAGTCCAGTGCGATAGATTCTAGCTGCAATTGTTGGTTGCAGATAGAATAATATAATTAATTAGGATATACATATTAACATTATACACAATTGCATATTTACACACTCAGAGATATATGTGTATATACATACATGTGTATATGAGTTTGTGTGTGTGTGTATATATATATATATATATATATATATATATATATATAAAATTATATACACACATACATACATACATTCAACATATGAACATATTAACAAAATATGTATACATATGTATGAAAATATATATTTATATAAAGGTGCCAGTGTGATTTTATGTATTGCTGTATAAGTTGTGTGTATATTATATATGTTCAAATAAGAATTTGCAATTTTAGCACAACGATGTAGAATCACTGCCAGTTTTCAACAAACTTATAAAATAGTTCTGGCGGTGTTAAGAAAAGTTTTTTTCCATAAAATAAGATATGTATGTGAGCTGGTTGTGTTACCGATGTTAGACTTATTGTAAGTTTTCACTTCTATATTTAATAGCAAAAATGACTGACAAAGTAAGACACAAAGCAGCATAATATAGCGTAAATAGGCAGCGTGAAGCAACCGATGACTGATAAACAATCACTCTTCTGTTTTAAATTGTACTACAATACTCGCAGTAGATTTTTTTTTCTTAATTTTATAGATCATGATAATACTCATGATAATACAAAATAATTTTGATGTTATATGTCTCATAGTTACCACATGCCTGCCATCTTTATAAGGATATAGTAATTAAAAAAATGAAAATTGGTTATTTTAATATTTTAAAAATAAAAAAAATAACATAAAATAGTTAAAAAATATCATTTTCTTTTATATATTTTGCCAATTTACAATATTTTTGAGCAATAAAAATATAAGTACTTGTGTACATTTCATTGTTTAGTATTGCATTGATGATTAATTAGTACATCTATAATCATTTTCAAAATAATTCAATGCTTGTATGTATATATAGTATTTTAAACTTACAGTTTGAATGTTTTCCTATTGAGTTAAATTTAAGTGTGTGTGTATGTATATATATATATATATATATATATATATATATATATATATATATATATATATATATATATATATATATATATATATATATCAAGAAAAGGCTCTTTTGAACTGGCATTGTCAGAGGCCTGGGACAGGAATAGTCTGTAGAGCCGATGATGATAATATGTATATATATATGAATATTTGTTTATATACACACACACATACATTCATACAAAAACACCCATACAACACACATATATGAGTGTGTTTGTATGTATGTAGTGTGAAATGTTCTATTAAAATCCACGTGACCTAAAAGTACCATAAAATGGAACAGTGAACACGGAGTGAAATAGTCTCAGGGTAATTGTAATAAGTTTTTACATCGTGTTATTATTAAAAGTACAATATATTTTTTTATAATACAATTTTGTTATAATTATTATGTAGCACTCAATACCCATATCAGTTAACAGTGAATAAATAAACTTTAATAATACTCTTTTTTGGTGTTAAGTAGTGACATAGTATTCTTCCAATATCAATTTAATTTTCTTTTTACTGATACTAAAAAAAACAAGTCATTTTATTATATTGAATATGTTCATATCATTAGATGGTTTTAGAATATTAATTCAGTCTATTTATAATATTTTACTACTAAATTTTAATACTTAATTGATTTCTATTCTTTTGTGAATATTTTTTTTACTCATAAATTTACTTAAATATGGTAATTTGACACTTAATGAAAAGAAAAAGTATTATTTTTCATTTTATTATTTTTTTTTTAAATTTATATTTATAAAATAATTATACTTTAAAAAATAAAGTAATATTCTTTTATTGTAAATCCTAATAAAATAACATTGACTTAATTCATTATTAAAATGTTCTTAAGGACTATAAAGTCAGTTATTAAAAAGACTTTTAAATCATTAATAAGTTAATATTTGTATGTAATTTTACATTATTACAAATGTTAATATGTTGTTTTTTTATTCTTGCATTTAAATCTTGCTTTAAAGTGGAATATTCTTTGACAACAATTTTTTAATATATATTATTTTAAGAATATGGAGCATTTTTTCATGCTAGTGTATTTAATATTATTTTAGTTCATTACAAAATGGTATAATCACAACTTGTCACATTATTAAATTATTAGCACAATATCGACTTTTCAGAAATGTATAAATTATTAAATTCCTACTTAAAAATATATTCAATTTTTCGTTTGATATATTTTTAACAAATATGATTTACACATTTCTTTTACATAAATGAAACAATTGTTTTTATTAATTTTGGAAGTTATTATCAACAGTATATCATAACTATCTAAATTATTATAAAAATATTAAAAATACAATTATGTATTTTTATTATTAAGGACATATTATGGCACAACAGCATTAAAATTTGGGCTAAAATTCAAGTTATTAATATAAATATTAAAATCTAACAGTTCTTCCTAACAATATGTATATTAGTGTTAATTGCATTTCAGTAATAGCTACAATAGATATTTTTTTAAATTATGTATATGTGTATGTGTATGTATGTATGTGTATATATATATATATATATATATATATACACTTTATATATTGATACACATATACACTTACATATCTATTCATTTGTACATGTGTGTACATACACAAACTCAAACCGTTTTAAAGTATTTATAATATAAAAGAAATATTTTAAATTAGATTGAAATAGGAAACCTTTTATTAAATATAAAAGGCATACCATTTATTTGTCATTATATCATTTATATAATTTAATAATTTTAAAATATTTTTTCCTAAATAAAGACTGGCAGGTGTGTTCATATTTTTCCATATATTAGTCACACAGATAATTATATTTATTTTCTACATGTTACTGTGCATAAAAATGATACACAAATAATTGACAACAAATCAACCTCATCTTACAGACACGATTGATATTCGGATTATTGGTTTTATTCAGAGTTAGTGCTCGGATGTTATTAATAAATCAGATACAGGAAATTACTCAGACAAGTTGTATGAACTTTCTACTAAGCACATTTTTTCTACTCAAACACTGCCAAAACGTTTTTCAGTACGTTGATATAAAAAAAAAATAATAGTGGTACGTTTGTCGAAATGTTCATGTCGACAGGCGTTAATAATTACCTCATTGTCGTTTTATACATAAATGTTCTGTGAAATATAATAAAATTCCATTTTTCATATTTTTTTAAAAAAACAGACTGAACTACTTGCGTCTAATAAATCATATATTATTTTTCATAATTGATGGTTTAAAAATATTAATTTAAATGAAGTTATTTGTTTTTGTAAACACATTGTGAAATGTATATTTTCGAACAAAAATAATACAAACAGTGATATATAGTTTTTTTTTATTTATATGTTTATATATATATATATATATATATATATATATATATATATATATATATATATATATATATATTTATGCATATAAATTTGTAAGAGATATATTATTTCTTAAACTAGTAGTTATGTCAAAATAAAAATGAGCATCTATTTCTATGTATATTTATAAATTGTTTATATTGCCTATTTAATCCTTTGTATATCGAATTTGTAGAGGAACTTTAAGATTACTTATTAATTAACTTTACATCTTAAAAAAAAAAAATGCAACTAACTGTGAAGATAAGTTTTCATTGTAAAAGAATATTAATGATTTGTTGTATTACC
Source organism: Neoneuromus ignobilis (assembly GCA_029203775.1). NCBI lineage: Eukaryota > Metazoa > Arthropoda > Insecta > Megaloptera > Corydalidae > Neoneuromus > Neoneuromus ignobilis. Next base: position 18,394,001 of record CP092096.1, on the reverse strand, counting down.
TTTGAGTTAAAATTAAATCATTTTAAAGATATATTATTTAATTTAGTGGAATAAGAAATAGAATGGAATTGTATTTAAAACAATTAACTTTCTATTCATTTTCTTCAATATCTGTGAAGCTGTAATTTGAAATATATATTATGTAAATTTTAAAGGTGTGTGTGTGTGTGTCTATATATATATATATATATATATATATATATATATATATATATATATATATATATATAGTATTATTAAGTAATGAAAATAGAACAATAAGTAGTTTTTGTAATTAGTAATATTCAAAACCTTTCAATTGTGTGAAATGATCATTGTTAAAAAGTTGAACTTTTAATTTCAATTTTTATTAACATAATGTCATAAGATTTTATAAAAATACACAATCGATTTCACATAAATATACTCAACAATGGCAATAAAAACGTAAAAACGAAAAATATTATAAACTTATGTAGTTATTAAATAATGACATTTTACTCAGGTTTAAAGGCACATCAACCCCATTCTTAAAATTAACAAAAGTAAACAATTTTTTAGCATGCTTTTTTATGACGCGTTTGTACGTTCAGTCTGTGATCCAATATCCGTAACACTAAAACGATTGTGTATTAATAATATAAGCGGGTTATACATTTCCACCGCAATTGTTTACGCTAGAAAATATTACTATATATTATATATAATTAATGAAATAAGCAGGTACCTGATTACACAGTAAAATTGATTACATTGAAAAATATGTGTACATTAAATGCATAAAACTAATTAGTTGTTTGGGTGCATGAATATAATTTATGTACAGATTAATAGAGAGAATTGCAGATAATGTAAATGTATAATTCATTTCTTTTGAACATAACATGGCAATAGAATTAATTTCTTTTCAAAAATTGCTTGTAAAACATTTTAATCGTTTCATTAATTTATATTGTCCTAAAAGTAGTTATATTTTTATATTAATAAAACTTGCTAGTTAAAAATATGCTCAAGTAATAAATTCTCTTGATTCACATATTTCAAGTGCTACTACACTATATAAGTACGAATGTTTAATAAAAAAATCACAAGTGCTTAATTACCAAGTGCATTGTATTATATAAACACCATATTTATTTTATAGTTGCTTTTAGGATGTACATAGATTTGATAAACAGTAAGAAAATAAATATATCAAAGATAAGAAAATAAATTTTATTTAAGACTTAGTATCACAAGGTCAGCTATAGCTTATTAAATTTGTTTCTTGGCACACTGTGATGTATTATTATAACTGAAAATTTGCCATGCTATGTTTACTATTTTTGAATATTTTCTTTTATAAACTGTACATTTTTAATGCATTTAATAACTAAATTATCATTTCATAAGACATTTCTTTTCTAAATTTCTAATAGTATGTATATAATGGGTTTTATTTTGAATGAACGTGTATCATTTATCATACATTTTTCATATTATTAATTGATATTGCCTGTATAATACCCTGTTTAATTGACCAAGATGATTTCTCAGTTTTACAATATAACGTTTCATTCTATGTGTTTTATGTTTATTATATATTTTTTATTTTTAGATCTATAATTTCATACATATTTAAAATATCGGTTTATATTTCGTTATTATTAAAATTGTGCTCTTTTAAATTGTTAATTGATGAGTTACCAAGACTTTTAGTATGTGTGTTCATATTTTTCATCTACTTACTACTTCATGTACAAAATGTGTATTTTTGTTTGTGAGTGTGTGTGTATATCTATCTATATATCTATATATCTATATATATATATATATATATATATATATATATATATATATATATATATATATATACATAAAATACTGTTTTAAAATATGTTCTTTAATGAAATTAATTAAATCAGTATCTTATTTTAATTACGGTAAAATTTTTGATAATTTCAATAGTTCATATTATCACTAGAGTAAAAGTAGATTTTTTCAGAATCTCTATAAGTTTAATTAAAAAAATCTCATTTAAAACAAAAAAAATAATTTATAGTATATAAATATATATATATATATATATATATATATATATATATATATATATATATATATATATATAACCATTCTGAATATATAAAAATGTTGTAAATGAATAATGTTTATAAATACAATACTTATATTGATATTGAATTATGAAAGAAAAATCATATTACATACACAAGTGAATACATATTGTACATGATGAACAATTAACTTGCTTCAGTTTCCTTTTATACACCATCATATGTAAATAATTCAATCATAATGTGCGTACAAATGGGTATGAATGACTATAATAATTACTGTATATAGATGTTCAAATTAATTACTATTTCAAAGTATGTACATAAGTTAATATGAATAATTTACATAAATATATAAATGAGTTTTTTTTATATTTTTCTGTCGAGATGTATTTTTTTTACATAAATCTCGTCATATTGTCTTATTTTTTCTCAACATATTAGTCAGTTTACATGTATACATGTAAATTGCTCAGGTGTACAAATTTTATAAGTCATATTTTGAATAATAAGCAAAAAATAATTTAAAAATATATCAATCACAACAAATTATTTTGTGTATATATATATATATATATATATATATATATATATATATATATTATGTATGTATATATATTTGAATTTTTATGCGTTTTTGCTATTAAAACGAGTTTATAAGGTCTTTGGGCAACTACACATAAATAATATATTTAAACCGTGCAAAATAATATTACTAAAATATATATTATATGTATATATACATACAATATACACATATGCATACAATGTATATATACTAATACTTTTTATTTTTATAATACTTTTACAGTCTTTAGTAGATTTAAGCAAGTTAGTTTTGTTTATTTGTTTCATTATGAAAAATAATATCAAGTTATCAGAAAACTATTATATACATGCCCCCCTTCCTATATTTAATTTATTAAAAAGTTTGGATTTTATACAAGTTAATAACCATAAATTGTTAAGTATAAATTAATTTGAACTTTTTAAACCATTAAAATAAATTGCTTCATTAACTGTTTTGAAGTAAATATGTATTTTATAATTGTTGTATCCCACATTTTATTTATTCTATTATTTTTTTTATAAAGTTACAGTATTGTCCATTAAATTTCAATTCGACCTACAATATTAAAAAAAAAAATAGTACATAAAAAGGGACAGTAATTATTTTTGTAATATTACAAATGTGTTGTTTTCCGATGTAAACGGAAATGAAATACATCTTCATTAAAATATTTTTGTAAATGTATGTGTATTTGTGTGTGTGTGTGTGTGTGTGTGTGTGTGTGTATATATATATATATATATATATATATATATATATATATATATATATATATATATATATATATATATATATATATATATATATATATATATATATATATATATATATTTATATATATATATATATATATATATATACATATACACATATACATACATACACATGTGCATACATTAACTTGCTTCCCACCCATTTATTTTTTTAATTAATTATATATTCATTACATTTTGTGTACTGACACTGTAACTGTTATTTTTCATTGGAATATTTGTATTTATTATTTGTTTATAGATTTACTGAAGACACACCTAATCAATCTGTTTTTTTTAAAAAAATATAATTTTTATACCATAACTTTGAAGTTCATAATATATATATATGAAATTATAATCATTTTTCATAAATACTTAATGAGTTAAAAAAGACTTCAAAAAAGGTACAGGAAGTTACCCAATGACCTCTATTAGCAAATAAAGTGCAGCATACTTAAAAAATACCAGCACATTATAATAAATCAGGGTTAATTATGATGGCTTATTTTTCCGTAGTAATTTCTGTTTTTATGTATAAATAATGATTAATTATCAGGGCAACTCACTATCAAATTTTTGTGACTATATATACCTCCGTTTACATTCCTCGCAAACATTTTTTTTCTTTTTTTTATATATGTTTGTATAATAATATTGTATTCTTGTATACACACACATTCTAACTATGATAATAATTACAATATTATTTGCAATACAATATTACAATATTATCATAATAATAATTAACTGAAAATAAGTATTTATATATTTCATACTGTGTATATAGTATATTCGGTAAACCTGAATGTATGACATTATGAATAAATTAAATATTTACAGCCAATATATTAACATTTATTAAACATATTGTTAATAAAGTACTGGATGTAAATTTTAATATTGTATTTGTTTATTTTTTTTATTAATTAAATGCCATGCAGTTTAATTTTAACACAATATAACATTTAAATTTATATGAATATTTTTAAAAAGGTTTTGTATCTAATAATTTTATTACCTTTCAATTCATTATTGTGTATATACAATGAATGCAATATAGGAATTTTATATTAATTATTCATAAAGGTTTGAAAATATTTTTTTAAGTGTACTAATTATTTTTTTTTATTTGTGTAACTGAACTTTGCATTTCATTGGATAATTATTTATTTTTTGATTTATTATAATAATACAAATTGTAAAAATTATTAATTTGTGATACAAATTTATAACTATGTCATAAAATATGTTAAAAGATAGTATATTCAGGTTTCCGAATTTATTCAATATTACTTGAAAATTGACTTTTATTTTGTGCTATGAAAGTTTTGTTTCTAGATACTTATATTATGTGTGTATGTATATATATATATATATATATATATATATATATATATATATATATATATATATATATATATATATATATAATAGTCTATTAATATTTTTTAAATGAATTGATGTCCATTTTATAGTAATGTAAGAATTTTTGTTTATACTTAAAATTTGTTAATCTGAGAGGTCGTTTGTAATCTTACAAAATACGCACATATGCATATACATACTTGCATTAAATACAAGAAAATGTATGTACATGCATTTAATTTTTATTCTTGACATTTTAAAAATTATTGATATGATTGTTATACTTTTCATTATATTTTTGTATAATGAAATAACTAAATATTTTGTTCAAGTATGGTTATTTTTCAGTAAAGTACAGAATTTAGTTATAAAAGAACATAAAGTTATGTATTTTATATATATATATATATATGTGTGTGTGTGTGTGTGTAAAAACTTATCATTTTGCTAATTTACAAAGAATTTAGTTAACTATAATAAATTATGAAACCTAAAGTATATGTATATGTGTATGTATATGTCATGTGCATAAATAATGTCTGGATATATATATATATATATATATATATATATATATATATATATATATTCATACATACATACACACATATACACATGTGAATTAGAATGTTTGTATTTATTTCATGTGGTATATATAAAAATTTAAATGTATGTTAGACCTCATTTAAAAATTGTTTTTCATTGATAAAATTTAAAGTATAAAATTATAACAGCATAAAAAATATTGTAAATATTAGTATTTCTTCAGCAACATGACATTTAGAATGTTATATTTTTTACAAACAAATAAAAATATAAAAAAATATTTATAAAATGCTGAATTAAAGTTATAAATATTATTTAGATTATTAAACACGAACAAATATTAAAATAAATCATATAAAATACATTTTTAATAACATAAATAAAGTATAATGAAATTTTTTCCTCGCAAATGGGTGCCACGGCTTAATACCATTTATTAATTTATAAAAAATCATACAGATTTAAAATATCCATTTAACCACTTGAACACACTACTGTTTTCCTATAGTTATATTTAAAATTTAACGTATGAGATAATCTGATATCCATGGGTGCTTACAAGTGTATTAAGAAGCCCATTGCCAATTTTATAAATTAATTATTAAATAATAAGTTTTAGGTTCATACTTGTTGCCTAACGTGTGTACAAGCGGTTGAAGCATTTTCATTTAGATATTTTCTCACAAAACATTCCATCTAAAGAAATACAGCATTTAATGTAATACAAACTGCATATAAAACTCTTATAAGAAAAATTATTTTTTAATAGTTATAGATTCAATCCAATAATCAGAATAAATGCATAGCACATAGTATTGTCAATGACAGTTTATATACACTTCCGTAATTGTTTATAATAAGTATTCTCTTAATTATTTACAACACCATAATTTTCATATTTTATCCATATAAACAAAATAGTACAGTATTTATAAAATAGAAACTATTGAAGTCGACTTTTTAAGTAATAATGTTCATTAGAAATATTTTCTTTATTATTTATGTCATTATTATTAGTGTTATTATTATTATTAATATTATTTTTATTATAAAAAAATTGTTTAAACTTGACAGAAAAATACCATTGTACCTTATAAATTGTAGTTTAAAAAATGTAATTTAACATTTTTCAGTTTTAACGATATATTGTTCCATATGCATAGAAGATGACATTCATTCATATATAAACAGTTATAAATTTTTTCAATATTTGCTCATTAAAAATGTGTGTTTTTTTAATAATTATTGTTTAAAAATAAAATAAAACTAAATTATTTAAATAAAACGAATAAACTATTATAAATTGATATTTTATAATTTTTTATAAATTTTATTTTGAATATTTAGTACAAATATACTTTTCATACTTTATGTATTAAATATACAAAAGTAAATATTTAAGAAAATATTTCTGTGAATTTTTCCATTTAAAAACTATCTTTTAATTATGTTTATAAGATCTTTTCATCGTGCATATGGAAACTGTTAAAACTAAAGAAAAGAACATATATACCTGCAATTTATTGAATTCCTTTATTCAAAAAATTATACTGTTTATTGAATTTATAACATAAAATTACATTTATATAAAAACTAATATATATATTTATGTATATATATATATACATATGTGAACATAACAATATGTTCTTGTATATCTGAAAATGTATAAATTTCTGGTATATGTGTATAATTTTTTTTTTTTTTGCAAAAAACGCAAATGTTCAAATTGCACAGTGTTATGCAGCAAAATCATAGCGAATCGAATATGATAATGCTGTAAACCTAGAATGATCTACCTCATTACCTTTACCTTCGACTACCTATTTTTTAATTAATGTGAATTTTTCAAACTATATTATATATAATTTTTTTTTGTTGTTGTCTCAGGGCAATGTTTGTATATGTATATGTTAATGTTTAGTTAATGTTATATTTAATTAATGTCGAGCTGTAGTTCCGTTGATTCGTTGTTTTTAACGTTTCGTAAGAAAAATAAAAGTTATATGTAATCAATTATTTATATTTGTGAATGCCTTATTATTGTGTGTGTGTGTGTGTATGTATGTATGTATTTATGTATGTATGTATGTATGTATGTATGTATGTATATATGAATGTATGTATATATATATATATATATATATATATATATATATATATATATATATATATATATATATATATATATATATATATATATATATATATATATATATATATATGTATGTATATATGTATGCATGTATATATATGTATGTATGTATATATGTATGTATGTATGTATATGTATAAATGTATTTACCAAATAACAATGTTTTTTTTTTGTTGTTGTTATGATTTAATTTATTTCAAAATATGTAAAAATATTTGAAGAAAATTTCGCAATTAAAAATATTCACAAATATAGACATTCAAAATTTATTATACATATTTTTTGTTTTCATATTTCATTTTTTTGAATTAAAGTGTATTAAAGTCGATAATATGCAAAAGTTGCTTGTTTTTAGATCTATTTTTGCAACATTGACGACTTCAAAATTTTTAACATTATTCAGTGTTTTGTAAAGAGGTGTATGTGTGTATGGATATGTATATATGTGTGTGTGTGTGTGTGTGTGTGTGTGTATATATATATATATATATATATATATATATATATATATATATATATATATATATATATATATATATATATATATATATATATATATATATATATATATATATATATATATATATATATATATATATATATTAATAAGTAATATTGTATAATATTGAAATATATTTTACTTATATTTAATTTAAATATTTTTAAAATTGTTCTTTGAAATATGAAAATTAAGATGATATGTTTTCTCAATCGATGTTTATAGGTCTACTGTAAATTTTATTCATGTTGTCAATCAAGGTAAAAAGGTCTTTAAATATTTTTACTTAGAAGAAAAATGTATTATTTTTTGTTAAATGATAAATACAACTATAGTAAAAAAACTAATTATCAATTATAACTATTTCTTACGAAATGAACTCGAATCAATAATTATATTAATACAAAAAGAAACAAACACAATTAATATAAAAAATATATTTTTTACAATAGCAATGTTTGGCCAGTTAATATTACATTTTTATTTCTTTAAATGAAAAATATATTTTACAAATTCAAAAATTTCACATAAGCAATGCGGTTTTTCAATTTTATCACGATCATAAGTCTGAAATAGATTAAGATGAAACATATCGATCGGATATTTTTTGAAATATAATTTACGATTTATTCTGTTATAGGTTAAAAATATTAAAAAAATGCTGATTATTCAAAAGTATGTGTGTGTATGCATATTTATATATAATTTAAACAATAATGTTAAAAGTGAGTAATAGTTTGAATGTAATATTATTGAAATATACCGTTTGTATATTCAGAAATGTTAATAAATTGTTATAATTTTTGTTATTTCATGTTTAATAAAACAAACTTGTAAAAACTATATTTCAAAATAAACTCGATCGACAGTTTTTATAAAATCTTTTATATATTACAAAATATATATAAAGCTCAGTCCATATGTAATTAAAAGCTAAATAGTAAAGTAATATGGCCTGTAATTTGCTAAAGAATATTAAAAACATGTGTTGTATGTATGTTTTTCTTTTTTCTAACTATGATTATGTATTAAATGATAAAAATAATTCTGAAAAAATTATTAATTTTTTAAAAATTTTAATGTTTAATGAAAAACGAAGCAATGTATGTGATATATATATATATATATATATATATATATATATATATATATATATATATATATATATATATATAAACACATACATAAACACATTTTCACATGCATTATATATATATATATATATATATATATATATATATATATATATATATATATATATATATATATATATATATATATACACATATGGTGCGTGTGTGTGTATGTATATGTATATATTGATAATCTTATTGTACCAGTTTTGGAAATATGAAATTTACGAAATATATGTACATATTAGTTCTGTTTCCATTTTATTTGAGCATTCATTTATTCAAGAATGCATATTGGTTACATTGACATCTGGGATTAATTAATAAAAACATCTTGTTGGAAAAGTTTAATTATGATATAATATAAAAGAAAATAATATTGAATACATTTTTTTCAACAATTGTAAATCTATTAAGAAACTGGTGGTGTGCATGTTTATAATATATATTTTTGTACAAGTGTCCGAATGAAATTATAGATGTATTTTGAATGAATACCTATGTTTCTCTAAGAGATTTGAAAACTCAAATAATAAACTATTTTAATGATTCAAAAATCAAGTGTTTTCATTTTGAATATTAAATAAACAACTTTTGTACCTTTTTTAAAATAATTTTGGTTGATATTTTTACTATTTTGTTATATTTTAATAATTATACAAAAATGATTGAAAACATACAATGTATGATTTTTTAATTATAGGTAGATCTTAAGAGAGGATAATTTTCATGTAATATTAGTTAGATAACATACTTATAAATACATTTTATAAATATTTACTTCTTTGTGAATAAAATAATGTATTTTTGTTGAAAACGATGATTTGGAAATGAATTAAAATTAAGTAAGAGTACGGGCAAATCTTGAATTTAAAAGTAAATTTTGGAAGTTTGTTTAAAATTAATTAGAAAATTAAATTGAATTTCATAATCTTATTTCAATATAAATCATAAATATTTATTATAAAACTAAATTTTCTAATAATTGAATTTTAATGTCAACATAATATACATAATACTCGATTATTATATTGCGTACTTATATGTTATTTATCACATTTGTGTGGGTGTGTGTATATATGTATATGTATGTTAATTGTGTGTATGATGTGTGTACATGTTTTTTTAAGCGTGATCAAATTTTAAATTAAATCCCTATCGAAAGTTCTATCCAACCTAAAAAAAATTGTGTGCTTGTGCATATATATATATATATATATATATATATATATATATATATATATATATATATATATATATATATATATATATATAATAAAGACGTATGAAATGTTTTTTAGGTTAAATAGAACTCGATAGGGATTCAATTTAAAGTTCTATCACGCTTAAAAAAACATGTATATATGTGATTTCATAGTATAACCTCAAATGTCATTAATTTCATCATATAACCTGAATTCAAATTTATTAATTATGTATATTTAAGATGTAAATAAAAAGAAATTAACTTAATTCAGCTTTAGTAACGTAGAATAATATTAATTATAAATAATGTGTATCATGTTAATATTATTATTTCGTTAGTAGATTCAGCAATTATTTACAAATATTTTAAATATAAAATGCAAGAAGTTTGTCCACAGTGTTTAAAAGCAATGACAGGTACAGCATCACGTCTTGTCCAAGATTCTTGCGGTCATAAAAAATGCCGCATTTGTCTTCTCATTGAAGAGAATGGATGCCGTTTATGTGAATCACAATTTACCAACAATAATATTGATATTAAAAATTTACATTACACTAAGCATGATTCAGATAATCATTTAAAAATTGAAAATAATGGATTACATGGTAATGAGAGTAAAAGTTCATATATAAAAGATGTACCGATCAGTAGTTGTATAGTAATTGCAAATAATTTTAAGAAAAATTCTATTCATAAGGAATTAAATCATAGTGATTTTTATAATATTCAACTTCCGAAATTTAAAGTTGAAGAACACGATGAACATATTTTAAAAACCAGATTTGAACATTTAGATGACACTATTGAGCTCAAATCGCTGAAGTTTGAAGAAAATAAAGAATTGTGCAAAGTAAATATTAAACATGTATCCGAAGAAAATTGTACTTTATCAAAGATATCTGATGATATTAATGATATGGAAAATAAAGTTAAAAAAGTAATGAGTAAAACACCATTACCTAGTTATTTTATTCACGTTTCAGGTAATTTTTTTTATTTGTATAAAACTAGTATAATTTTTAAATTTATAATATTTTTAAAAACTAATTTATATAGAAAAATCAATTTTTTTCTGAATGAAATTTTACAAAATTTATATACATATATATATATATATATATATATATATATATATATATATATATATATATATACATATATATATGAACATATAATTTGTCAAAAATATGTTTTAAGGAATCGTTTTTTTAGATGATCCTTTATCATATAATTGTACAATATGTAATAAGGTATTTTCCAATAAGTCTCATGTAAAAAAGCATGCAATATGTTCAGTTCCAAAAACTTTAAGTATGGATGAAAATATTCCAAATAATGGAACGAAAAGTGAATTAGAAAAAACAATAAAATGTACAGAATGTGGTCAAAAGTTTGCTAAAAGGTCACACCTTGAGTGGCATGAGAGATCACATAGTGGAGAAAGACCATTTGAATGTAATACATGTGGTAAGACATTTACACAAAAAGGAAAATTAAATCGTCATATTAAATTACATTCAGGTTTGTTTGAAGCGATTTTATATGATGTTTATAAAAAGAATATTGATTTTAAATGAATTTATAATCTAAATGTATGTGTATGATTTATAGATTTTTTTAGGTATTAAACCACATATTTGTGAAACGTGTAACAAACGATTTTCAAGTAAAGAATCATTACGAAGTCACATTCGAACACATCTAGGAGAAAAACCTTTTAAATGCCAGCATTGTCCGAGCAGTTTTACTGAACAATCAAATCTTAATAAACATATGACAATTCATACAAGTACAGAATTTAATTTTATTAATATTAATATTTTATTTTCAATTTATTACAAAGTAGAAAGAATGTTTTAAAATTAATTATAGCTTATTAAAAAAGAAAATTAATGTTTTAGAAGAAAAGCCATTTATGTGTGCAGAATGTGGAAAAACATTTAGTTTAAAATGGAGATTAACAGTTCATAGTAGAAGTCACAATCGTATACGCACTCATCGATGTCCACAGTGTCCACGGGCTTTCAGTAATTCAAAAGATATGCATAGACATCTTGTTATCCATTCAGGTATGTATTAAATTATTTTATAAATAATTTGATAACTATTATTTCTCAATAATAAATTTTATTGTAATGGTTATGAAATAGTTTTATTAATATGTAATGTTAGAAAAACATTTTTATAAAATATTTTTCTAACGTTTAAAGGTGTGAAGCCATTCAGTTGTGTATTATGTAATACAAATTTCCGACGAAAAGATAATCTTGAACGACATATGAGAAACACACATCCAGGATCTCATATTTCATCTACGAAAAGAATAGATCAGCTACAGAAAAATTCTTTCAAAGAAAGTACTTCAAATACACTATCTCTGATAAAACAGTCAGATGAATGTGTTACAAAAGAAATTTATTCTGAAACTAATGTAACTGTAATAGAAAAATCTCCAAATAAAATTTTGAAATGTGAAACTGTTGATAAAACAAATGCAGTTAATGTAATTAAACCTCAAATAACAGTTATAACATCAAATGCAAATTATAAGTCAGGGGAAGATAAAATAATAGATCAATTTAAGTCACCATTACCACCAAAATCAAATGCTGTTCCTGTTATAAATGGTCCAGTAAAATTGGCATTTAAAACTAGTGCATTTAAAAATAATTACAATATCAAGAATAAAGAATTTAACATTGATGATAATGTGAATATTTATCAAAAGATTTTATCACCCATGAGTATTTCACAAAACAAAGATAAATCAGATCAAACAAGTGCTTTATGTGCTGATAGTATTATAAAATCAACTGATAAAGAACGTGAATCAGATTTGTTGAGGCATAAAATGTCTTCTAGGATCTCTGTTCCTAGAATACATTATGAAACATCTTTTGAACACAGTACGCACTCAATCATAAAAAATATTAAATTTAAATTACCACCAGAGTACACTTCACAAGCCTCGAAATTGAATTTGAGAAATAAGACTGAAATTACTAATAAAGTAGGACTGGTGAATTCAAATAAAGACAATGATATTTTTGAAGGATCTGCAATATTGGGCTATGTAGGATTAAATGCTGCAAAACCAGTCCATGTAGAATCAGCAGATTTACCAGAGAATTCTAATTTAACTCCATTAACATCTGTTTATTTAACAGAAAAAAGTATTGATGAAGTTACGGATGGAAACAATTGTGTACGTACAATTACAAAAGCATCGTCAAATGTGTCATTTTACGATACAGGTAAACACTCATCACAATCAAATACTGTTAAAGAAATACATTGGAGAAAACGTACTTCACAATCCTTAAACTTAAATTAAACTTAATTAATTTGAATAAATTGAAATTGTACTGAATGAAATTAAAGTCTGGTAATTTTAAATAAGTATAGGTAATTGAATACAAATTGTGATGGAATATTTAATTATTGAAGTTTTTTTTTTTTGTTTTTATTAATTTGGCATATTTTCATCGGTTTATAATGCATTGTAAAAATGAAATATCTCAGATTTGGATAATGGGTTTTCATATTTAATTGATTTTATAATCTAAGATAGAAATATGTTCTCTAATCACTTTATATTTAAAAATATGCAATACAGATAGTGTACACATATCAGTGTGAATACTATTTATATTTGTTTTATTATAACATTACTAATATTAAAGACTTGTTTGTTTTGACTAAGATTTAAAAATATTTTTGTTAAACATTGGTTGTTATTAATAAAATTATAGAATTTATAACCGTATGTAAGAAAAAGACTTTTCAAATATAAACCATGTGATTATTATTTAGTTATGTTTTATATACTGAAAATGGTAATTATATTATATATTTTGTAACGAGTGTTAATAATTGATAAAATATTTAACGTAATATTATCAGTTTTATATAGCTTTTTATTTTATTTGTGATTTTTGTGCCTAAATATCAATAAATAAAGTTGAGAAAAAATTGCTTTTTATTATCCCGCAATTTAAGACGTCGACAAAATAGATGCTAACGTATCCGACTCAAACCACTGTAATGGAGAAATGTCACTAACCGTAATTTTGACAATATTAATTTTTTCTTGACGTTTTTATTTATGTTCTAAAATAATGCGTGAACAATGTAACAAATTTATATTTTTGCCCAAGTTTCGAATAATAATAATACATTAATGGATAAGAAATTGTGTGAGAATTCTAATGGTACCAAATTGTTGTCAAATTCAAACCTTTAATCTGGCGTGAGTTAAGTAGTATAAAAAATAATTTGATACATACTGATTCAGTATTAAGTTTTTGAAAATTAACTGCATTTAATGCTTTCTTTTTTCAAAAAATTCAATTAAGTTCATTAAACTGAGTGCCTTGAGGGTTAAAAGTACCCTAAGCAGCATATTGTTAGAATTCAGAAAATGCAATAAGAACATTTATTAACTAAATTTATGAGTAGAATTTTCTTTGGTAAATATATGACTAGTAAATGGTAAGTAAACCAATCATGTTTATGAACACAATTCAAGAAAAGAAGTTTTATGAATATAGATAATTTTTCAAGAGTTGGTATTTTTATCAAGAGGTATTTTAATTTATTAACTGCTTACGCTATATAATAATTTAAAAAAAAAAAAAAATGAAGATTTGTCAAATTATATGTAATGTGAATAGAATGAGAGTAAGATGGAAACGTAAATGAAGAACTTGAGGGTGACTATAACGGGGCAGCAGGCTGGGACGTGGGGCCATGCTGAGCCTCGAGCAAGAGGTGGCCGCATGGGATTCGGTATGTTGATAAAAATATATATATATATATATATATATATATTATTTTAATTGACTTATTTTTTAAGTGTGTATTTTAAGTATAGTTTGTGTATATGTGTGTGTGTGCGTGTGTACACATACACACACACACATACATACACACACACATACATACACACACACATACACATATATACATACACACACACACACACACATCATACATAAGGGCACATAATCAGATTGAGAAGTTAAAAAAATAATACTGTTAAAATTAAAAATAAATTTTTTTCAAAATTGTCATTTCTCGTAGGTGTTTTGTTAATATAAAGTGTTTTATTATTTAATATTGAAAGTGTTCACTCTAAATATATAGTAATAAGTAGTTATTAAATAAAAAAATGTTTCAGGTTTTGTTGGAGCCACTATCTGAAGATAATTTTGTTGCAAATCTTCAACAAAGATTTAAACGTGATCATATTTATACTTATATGGGAACTGTACTTGTATCTGTGAATCCCTATAAAAAACTTGCATTGTATTCTGCTGAACTTGTGAGAGCATATATGACACGTGGACCATTTCATCTTCCACCACATGTGTAAGTTTAAATAATTTATTTTTATGTATGTGTATTAGGACTATTTAATTTTTAAATACAGATTAAATTAATATTCATTATATTTATTAAAGTTTATAGTTTTAAATGCACGTATATATTTACATATACTTATGTATATTATATTTATCTACAGATATGCAGTAGCTGGTACAGCTTATAAATGGTTACGAGACCGTAATGAAGATCAGTGTATTGTAATATCAGGTAATAATATAATGTTAGAATGTTTATATGTTAGCTATTACAAATAAATTTTCAGGTGAAAGTGGATCTGGAAAAACAGAAGTATCACGTATAACTTTACAATTTATTATACTAGCATCAGGAAACACAGTTGAAGTTAAATTAATCAAAGACCGTTTAGTACAAGCAGGAACTTTACTTGAGGCATTTGGCAATGCGAAAACACAGAGGAATGATAATGCATCCAGATTTGTTAGTATTTTTAAAATTATTGCATTTTTACTAATCGCCTTTATTTCTTCAATTTATTTATTATCTAATAATAATTATTATTTTCAAGTAATTATTTTAATATTATTGCTAATCTAAATTAATTTTATTTTTTCAGTTTTATTTTTAATTTTTCTATTTGTATAACTTGTATATATTTATTAAAAAAGTTAATGTATTTACATTAATAAATAAAATATTTTTTTATGGTTTATTTTTAATACCGCTTGTTTAACATGCACAAAATGGATTATTTATATTAAGTAGATATTTTAATATATTAATACTCCTATAAATGCACTACTTTCTGTGATGTATACATGCGCATATGTGTTTGTGTGTATATATATATATCCTGTTATATAAAGTTTATAAATGATTAGTAAATGTATTTTAAATTTCAATATAGATTTATGACAGATTGTACCATGAAATTAATTACAATTAACAAAATTAAACCCACAAAATTAACACAAATTAAATCTTATTACTCTATTATAAAATACATTTAGTAAAATCATTAATCAAATAATAAGAAGTAATTGCTTTTTATTAATAAATCTTATAAAAATAACTATTGTAGGGAAAGTATTTGGATATTGAATTTAATTTCAAAGGTGATCCAATTGGAGGACATATAACACATTGTAAGTAAATGTATTTATGTTATTACTGTATTATATTTAATTTCCATATATACATATGTATATAGTTTTTATATTATAATTTAATTTATGCTACAGACTGGTTAGAAAAGGTGAGTTGTAGTTAATATATATATATATATATATATATATATATATATATATATATATATATATATATATATATATATATATGTATATATATATAATTATATATATATATATACATACACACACACGTACATACAGGCCTGCTCCAAGGGGATCGGCTGCCCCCATTCCCAAATTGAATTTTTTCCATGGCAGACTATTGAATCATATTTATTAACTTCAAGGGAAAGTATAATCGAAATTTTCAGAGAAATGTGTTAGAAATACAATGATAGTATGTGTTTGTATTCGAAAATGGTCTTTCAGTAATAGATAGTTAAATGCTGTAATCAAGTAACGCCGAACAGATTAAAATATTATATAAGGGCTGTTGTGGCTAGACAAACTTAAAGAATGTGTTATTTCACATATCTAAAAATTAAAGGTAACCAAGTGTTTTTCCTGGAATCGGCCGCCCGTGTGTATTGCACATATGGAAGGGGCGGGCTTATATATATATATTCACGAGGGTCGTTTGATAAGTATGGTAAAAAAGTAAGAACAACTAAATTGAAAAATTTAATTTAATTAATTAAATTAAACAATAAATAAATGTACCATACTTATCAAATAACTCGTATATATGAAATTAAAAGAACTAAATATGTTTTAAAGATTTTTTTTAAATTTGACAAAAATATGAACAAATAAATATTTTGTAAAATATAGTTTCATGAAATAACAATTCCATGTGTTATATATTTAAACTGAAATTATTTTTTTATTTTTTAAGTCTCGTGTAACAAGATTAGCCCAGGGTGATCGCAATTTTCATGTATTCTATCAGTTACTCATAGGAGCAGATATTTCTTTACTTAGTAAGTTAATTTGATTAATCTATTATATTCAATCAATTAATTACAGTATTATATATATATATATATATATATATATATATATATATAAATGAAATAAAATCGAATATAAATTTTTTGTTATTGTTTACGTTGCATTTAACATTTTTTTAATATTGAAAGTTTAGTGAATATTTTGCATTTATTTATCATTGTTTATTTGATATTTCATGTTCTTTGGATTTTCAGTGAATTCTTTTAAGCTTTTATATTAGTTGTTGCATATAATATTAAAACATTTTTGTTTATTTTTACAAAAGAAGTTTAAAATTGTTTTTCTTTCTTTTCTATAAATAACACAATATGTATTATTATCTATTTTGTATTGGTTATACTGACATAATTATACACATACACATGATCATATAAATGTTTCAGAATCTCTTAAACTTCAGCGTAATGCGGACAATTATGTCATTCTGCACAACAATGGTATCGGTTTGCACAATACAGAAGATGGTACTGATACAGACAAAGCACATTTCAACTTCACTAAGGTCATTACTTTATTGATATCTCTATTTTATATTATATATTTAATCCATGAAAAATATTAGTTGAATAGTATTTAATTTCTCCAAAAAATTAAAATAAGTATTAAAAGTATATTTGATTTATGTAATATTTTTAGTCAAATCATCACTATGAAAATATTTTTTTAAGTTTTTAAATTTTTTAGACGGCGCTTGAAATGCTGGGTTTCACAACTGATGAAATATTAAATGTTTTTCGGATCGTTTCAGTAGTACTCAAATTAGGAAATATTATATTTGTGCCAACGAATAATATCGATGGAACAGAAGGATGTTCAATAAGTAATGATTATGGTACAAGTAAAATATGTTTTAATAATTAAAAAGGAGTAGATGAAGTATTTATTTTTTATAAATTATATATAAATTTATAAATCAGTAGTTACTCATCATATTATTCACTTTATTGTAACTAAAGTTATTACTTTCTCTGAAAAAAACTTTATCTATCAGTTGTGTTTTTGTATAAATATTTTTGTTTGTGTATTTGTTTGAAATAAAATATCTTTATTGTAGTAGATATTTTGGATTAAATATTACATCTGTTACTAAGTAGAATTCAAGATGAATCATGATAAATTAATGACAATATCAGGCTAATAATATATTTATTCTTATTAACATCAATATTTACTAATATAGAATTGTATGAAATTTGCGAATTACTTGGTGCAGAAGTTATTTTATTGGAAACAGCGCTGACAACACGAAGTATAGAGGCTGTTGGTGTTACAGCTGATCTATCATCATCAGAAGCCGCTTCTACGAGAGATTGTCTTTGTAATACACTCTATAGCCGTCTTTTTACATGGCTAGTACGCCGTGTGAATGATGCAATGAAGGTAAAAATCAATGTTTTAATTTTTGTTTTTTTAAGAACTTAAGGTTTAATAAATTATTTAATTACATCTTTTAAGGCTAAACATTATGGTAAACGAAAAATGCTTGGAATTTTGGATATATATGGGTTTGAAACATTCGAAACAAATAGTCTTGAAGTTTTACTAATTAATTACTGTAATGAACGACTTCATTGTACTATTACACATGCCATGCTTGGCCTTGAACAAGAAGAATATATTAGGGAAGGTCTAGAATGGACAAGAATTAATTATTTCGACAATAGTGTTATCTGTGATCTCATTGATAAGGTATATGTTCTATTTAGACATAAAGTTTTATAAACAATTTTTTTAAATATTTACAAAACATTTTATTTTAATCACCTTTGCACTATAATTAAAGTTTAAGATTCAAATGTGCTAACTTTAGAAATATAATTAAAAATACTTTTATTAGAATTTATTTGTATGAGTTTTATAAAAAAAATATCAGTGGTATACATTTTAAAATATGAGTTTATTTTTTAAAAAAAATGTATATAAATTTATAGAGTAATTATGGTATATTGTCATTGTTGGAAGAACCTCATGTACAAACTGATGAAGCATTCCTTACTAGAATACAACAGTGTTGTAGTGGCCATTCTCATTGTATTGTTGGTGATCCAGCATTGCCTCCAAAATGCTTTCAGTAAGTTTTTTAATTAATAAGAAAATTTAGTTTTTTTATCTATAAATAAATCGAATGGAAACGTAAATATAATTTTTAAACTAAAATTTGAACATAAAAATGACTAATTTAGTTGCATAAAAAAAAATATATTTTAAATATTTTCAAGGGTACGCCATTATGCAGGACCTGTAACATATAACATTCAAGATTTTGTAGAAAAGAATAACGATATCTTACGACGTGATTTGTCAAAAGCTATGTGGAAATGTGAACATCCACTACTTAAAGTGCTTTTTCCAGAAGGAAATCCAAAAAGATGTAATGTTAAAAGACCTGTCACAACAAGTACACAATTTAAAGTTGCTATTAGTGCATTAATGAAAAATTTAGTTTCAAGACAAGCTCATTACATCAGATGTATAAAACCGAATGAGCTGAAACAGCCAAGAATATTCGAAATGGCTTTAGTACAACATCAAGTTAGATATTTAAGGTAATTATATACTTCTGTACTTATATAAACAATATGTAGAAAATTAACTTATTTTTATTTCAGTTTAATGGAAACAGTTTTGGTTAGACGTGCAGGATACTCGTACCGTTTATCCTATTCTCAGTTTTTATGTAGGTACAGGATGCTTTCAAGACATACATGGCCACAATGGCCTAGAGGAGCTGGTGCTCCAGTTGAAGCAGTTGTGCACTTAATTAGAGCTTTGCCTGTACCTGCTGCTGAATTTAGCTTTGGTAGAACAAAGATTTTTATTCGAAGTCCTCGTACAGTAAGTATAGTTTACAAGGTATAAAATTATAATTCATCATTTTTATGGATATATATATATATATATATATATATATATATATATATATATATATATATATATATATATGTAATTTTAAAAACAAAGCAAAATATTTAAAAATTAAATTATTTTAATTTATTAATGGAACTATTTGTAGGTGTTTGAATTAGAAAATTTTCGAACAACTCGATTACAAGATTTAGCAACACTTATACAAAAAAAATGGCGAGGATATAGATTACGTAAGAGATATTTGCTAATGAAACGTAGTCAAATTATAATAGCAGCTGCATGGAGAAGTTGGAGGGTAAGTTTAATAAATAACATTAAGAATTATCTTACTATTTTTTTGTGTATATTATCAATAGTTATTTTTAAAATAATAATTTTATTATATTGAATTGCTCTCTTGCTATTATATATATTTTATTTATTCTTGAGCTGAAATAACATATTTATAATTAATATATATATATATATATATATATATATATATATATATATATATATATATATATATATATATATGTATGTATGTATGTATGTATGTATGTATGTATGTATGAATATACGCACACATGCATATAAAATAAAAATTGTAAATAAATTAATTTATTTAATATTTTCTTATGTTTTTCATTTTGCATGCATTCTTTTATTATACATATATATATATTTATATAGGAATGTCAACTTGGTGTTCCATTTGAAGGAAAAAGACATTTATGGTGTTTATTTAAAGTGGTACGATATAGTATATGTTTAATTTGTAATTATGGCTAATGTTATTATTATATTTTAATATTATTTTGTGCTGAATATTGAATAATATTGGAAGTACACATAATATTAGATATATTGCTTTCTTTTATTTGTTTTATTGTTATAAATAGCAATCATTTTCCTGTGAATTTTTTTTGTTATAATTACATTTCTCTGTGTTGTCTTTATGCACACACTAACATACATTTTTTTAAAGATTTTTTTTCATGTATATATTGTTTATATTTTTTATAACAAAATGTCTATAAATTTTCTTATATTTAATTTTATATATAGGCTCGTGAAGAAGCAAGAATATTAAAACACAGAAAGCAAGTAGATTGGGCTGTAAGAGTTATACAAAGACATTATATTCAATGGAAGGTAAAAATAACATGTGAAAAGGCAATTAATACCTATATTTAATTTTGATAAAATTATATATGAATAAAAATTGTATGAATTCTATTTCTGTGATTTTTTTGATATAAAATAGTTTTTTTGGATTCATATTTTACATAAAAAAGTGCTTTTTATTTCACTCTTTTCTGTTATGTATTTAATATAAAATAAACATCACAAAAAACTAAAAACTAAATTATGTTTATGTATATTTATATATATATATATATGAATTTTAGAGACGACAGTTTTTATATCGGCTTCCATTAATGTTACCAACTGACAGCGATTCACCAATTTGTAGAAATTGGCCTCCTTGCCCTCCTTTACTTGCAGAAACCAGTCTATTATTAAGAAAAGTTCATCATAGATGGAGAGTAAGTATAATATATACCTTTGTATAAAATGTTTATAAATATTGATAGTAAAATTTTTCACAAATTATTTGTAAATGTTTAAGTATATATTGTTGGTAAGTAAATAATAATATTTTTTTAAAAAAACAGTCAAATATAGTTATCAATTTAATTATAAACTTATTTTTTCATTAACTTTTTTGTAATTTATTTTTAGTGTCATAAATATCGGTTAAGATTTGATCAAACAGCAAGAAATCGTATGAGGGAAAAAGTAACAGCTAGTATAATTTTTAAGGATAGAAAAGCATCATATCCCAGAAGGTATATTACTATTTTGATATATTCATTTATATTTGTACACACACACACATATATATTTATTTATTTTAACTAATTTTTTAATTTTTTAGCGTTTCTCATCCATTCATAGGTGATTATGTTCGTCTAAGGCAAAACGTCCAATGGAAAAAAATATGTATAGAGACCAATGACCAATATGTAGTGTTTGCTGATATTATTAATAAAATTACTAGATCCAGTGGAAAGGTAATGGTGGATGTTTAAGAAATCATTGTGTTTAAATTCCAAAAGTATATTATGTATTAGAATATAGGAAATAGCCTCCAAACATATAATTAATTAGCAAATATGATATTCTAAAAATTTAAAAATGAGGATATTTTAATTATTAAAAAATGCTAATTAATAATCATTTATTTAAAAAGTATTAAAATGTTAATAGTTTGTGCCAATACTTCTGGTTGTGTCAACAAGTGCAATGCTTATCTTGGACCAACGCACACTTCAAGTAAAATATCGAGTGCCTGCTGCTGAAATTTATCGATTGTCACTTAGCCCTTACCTTGATGATGTTGCTGTATTCCACGTCCGAGCTGTAAGCATAGACAGCATTCTATAAATTGTTTTCAAATTTATTTAATTTATATTTGATTTTAATAATATTGAATCATTTGTAATTTTAACACAGTTTATATTTATTACTTCATATGATTTATGTATGTGTGAAATTTTAAGTTAGTTTTTATTCATTATTTTAAAATGAGTAGATTAATATTTTAGAAATTTGTTAGTGTCATTTATATAACATTTAATTTAGAACATATATATATATATATATATATATATATATATATGTTCTAAATTCAAGAAGAATTGAATGAATGTGAATTTAGAAGAAAGATAAACAATTTTTTTCATAAATTAAATAAAATGGTTTATAGTTCATAGCTCTGATTTAATTTCATATTTAAATTTATTAAACATTATTAATTTAATTGTTATCCATTTAATGCTAGTCTTAATCTTTATAGATATGATAAAAAATTAATTTGATTCAAATATGATAAATTTATTTTATATTTTTACTGCATGTATTAGAACATATTTGTGTATTTTTTTATTTGTAAAATTAAACCATTTATATTTATTTTTTCAAAGAATGTATGATTTATTTAATTTTATTTGCTTGTAAATAAAATTAGAGGAATAGTATTGAAGTATTTTCATGAATGTATATATCGGTTATAAATATGAATTATCTTTAATTTTTAAAATAGCCATAGAACTTAAAACACATGCTCATAATTTCAATGAAATCAATAGAAATTTGTGTAGATAACACATACTGGGCTTTTAGTCATTTAGATAGCTAGACAGTAGATTCGCTTACAGTCCTCTCCTGATGAACCCGTTCTACCGACCGGCATAAAATCGGGTGGAGTGACGGGTTGTCATAGTAGCAGTGGTTCTGATACTCCTACACCTACGGGATGCCTGTTCCAGAGTGATCTTGCTAAGAAGAAGGGCGACTTTGTGTTCCAAACTGGTCATGTCATAGAAATAGTCACGAAATTATTTCTTGTTATACAAAATGCGATGGGCAAAGCTCCTGAAGTCAATATCAGTACTGAGTAAGTAATATTTTTATAAAATGTTATTCTATTTTTTTAAAAAAAAAGATATTGATTGTTTTTTCTTGAAATCATTAGTATTAAGAGTAAAATAAAATAATTTAAACCTGAAAATTATATCATTTGAAAATATTGATATAAAAACAGAATTATTATTTATGTTGGATTATTGTTTATTAATATTGTCATATATTTTTATGAACTAAACAGATTTGAAGCAAATTTTGGTACACAGACTGTAATATTCACATTCAAATGTACAGGATTACCAGAAGTTCAACCAGGACAAATTAGAGTATTACGAAAAGCAAACAAAATGGAAGTGCTAGTTTAACTATTTATAAAAGCATAAACTTTAATTAAAATAAAAGAGTATGTTTTTAGTGGTATTCAAAAATATTTAAATATATAAATAACTGTGAAACAGTTTTTTTTTTTTTTAGTTTGACGATAATGGAATAAAAAACAAGGTACAATCTGTATACTTAATTCGTCAATTAGAGAAATTATATAATGTTTAATTTCATATTGCCTGTTCAGAATAATGGTAGATTCAGTGTGTATGCATATATATATATATATATATATATATATATATATATATATATATATATATATATATATAAAAAATGGATTACTTTTTCAAAATCAATAATTAATATTATATTATTACATACTTCAGGTACAAATTTAATTTAAAATTTTAACTGTTATGTAAAAAATTCTGATTATTTTTTCATATTTAAATATGAACATTATAATTCAATATTTACATTTTTTTCTGGGCAGACAATTATATTCAATAATTAAAATTATAAAAAGACATTAAATAAAAAAACGAAAATATGTTTTTATTAGTATAATTAGTAAAGTTATGTAATACATATTACATGAAAACATATTTTTATATAATAAACATTCATTGATTTTTTAAAGTGCAATTTTTTGTTTTCATTTAAATTGTTCTAATATATATATATATATATATATATATATATATATATATATATATATATATATATATATATATATATATATATATATATGTATGTATGTATGTATTTAAATCATATTCATTACTTCATTAATAAATAGAAAAAAAAGCACACACACAAATGTAGTGATCATTATGTTGTTTTTTTATTACAACTTAAATGCATTTAAGGACTCCAAAATTTTCAGCTATCAAATAATAAAAATCATGTACAAACACACACACATACATACACGTACGCGTGCGCGTATTATGTATGCATATAAGTACATGTTGGAAATTAAACGAAAATAAAGGTAATTAGTTGTTTGAATTATAGAAAAAACTATATATAGTTTTAGACAGCAATTTATTGTCAGAATCAGAAAATAATAACATTTATATATGAAAGTCTGCATTACACAATATTTAATTTGATTAAGTAAATTATAATGAAATTAAATCAAATATTTAATTTACTAAAGTAAACAACAAAATGAAGCACTACATAGCTGCCAAAAAATATATAATAGTTTATATATTGTTTATATATTAAAATTAATGCATATATACATAATATAACATATGAGAGTATTGAAAAATAACTAAGTATTAAAAAAAATATATATTATATATTAATACTAGTTTTGAGAAAAGGTAAAAACCTAGATTTTATTTACTGTAACTGGATTTAAAGTACATTTATTTTAGGACACAATGAATTCTATAAAATTGAATAATCAATAACAATTACTTTCATTGGATAGTTGTTATGACTAGTATCATGGTTCATTTATTGCTGTATGTTAATTTTATGTGTGTACATATTTTAAAACATATCGAAAATTATTGTAATGGAAAAAAACTTCAACAATTGTACATGAAAAAATATACGGAAATTTAACAGACTGGAAAAAGAACTGTTAAATTTCATGAACACGGCCTAAATACTACTAGTATAGATGCAAGATTGTTATATTTTTTTTACTAATTAATCACAGTATGTTATTTTTACTTACGTTACTAATGTTTTTTAAGTTATAATTACTTCTTTTTATTTTAAACAATGTAAATATGTACGTATATATATATATATATATATATATATATATATATATATATATATATATATATAAAATACACATATGTGCATATACAAATACATTGATATATAATGTAAAAAATTGAATAGTTTGTGCGAGCCATATTTGTTCACTGCCATTACGATATGTGCAAGAATAGAATTATTATTATAGTGAAAATAAGTAAATATTAAACAGACTTTTATGATAAAAGTATGTAAATAGGTATTCATAATAATTGTTATTACCTAAAGTATTTTTAGGGAATCAAGAACCACTTATATATTAATAAGATTTTGTGAGAAATGTTTAGTAATTTCATGTCATATAAATGATAATTTTGGAAATGTTAAAGAATTTGTTTTTCTTTTATTTTAAATTATTACAA